>CAUYQG010057272.1:0-54522 GCA_963574415.1 Tarsius wallacei | reverse complement strand
CTAAAGAAAAAATTATCTTAAAGACTTTTTGCCGGGCACGATGGCTCACGCCTATAATCCCAGCACTTTGGGAGGCAGAGGTGAGAGGACTACCTGAGCTCAGGGGTTCGAGACCAGTCTGGGCAACATGTGGACACCTCGTCTCTATAAATAATTTTTTAAAATTAGCTGGGCATGGTGGTACATGTCACCTGAGGTGGAAGGATCACCTGAGCCCAGCAGGTTGAGGCTGGGGTGGCCATGAGTGTGCCACTGCACACCAGCCTGGGTGATGAAGCGAGATTTCTACTCAAAAAAAAAAAAAAAAAGACTTTTTTGTTTTGTTTTTTTTGAGTTGGAGTCTCACTCTGGAGACTGGAACTACAGACACATGCCACCATACCCGGCTAGTTTTTGTGACTTATTATAGAGATGAGGTCTCACCAAGTTGCCCAGGCTAGTCTCGAACCCCTAGGATCAGGCAATCCTCTCACCTTGGCCTCCTAAAGTGCTGGGATCACAGGCTGAGCCACTGTGCCCAGCCAAAAAAAGACTTTTTAATGAAATCTAGGAAAATGTAACGTCACTACGCTATTCAATAAATCTTACTTGGATCTTTCTCAGAGAAAAAAGGTATCTACTCGATTAAACTGCAAATTAATTGATATATCTCTGTCATCCTCTCTGGTTTAAAAAAAAAGGAGAGGGGATAACATATTTTGAGTATTGACTTTTGCTGTGTAAAATGTTTTACAGGTATTACCGTGGCTTCTCTGCAGGATGGGCATTTCCTCCATCTTACAGATGAGGACAATTGAGGGTGGGAGAAATTGATAACTTGATGAGTCACAGGGACAGGAAGCGGTGTAGTCAGGATTTAATCCCAGGACTTCCTGACTCTAATGTCCACAGTCTGCAGAGTGTTATGTAGCTGCCTCTAACAGCAGCCACCTCCTTTAATGATGAGTTTAAGGACGGAAGTAATACAGACAAACCCAATTGCACCAGTTTGGCACCTAGGTTCTGGACACTGTGGCCTGGTCACTCATTTTGTGTTGGAGGATCAGAACCATGGGTGGCTAGCCTCTACACAGTGATTCCCAGCATCCGAGGATGGAGAGCTCTCCCTCTCATCACTAGACATGGGGTCTCCCATCTACAGGACAATGGGGTGGCCCCTGGTCATTGTCTTTTCAGCTGCCAATGAAACACATGACCCATTTAAATCTACAAATAGACACAAAGCAAGCAGGTTTATAGAAGCCTGGTTTTTGGTAGCATTTGCTAAACAATGTTCCATGGAAAACATAAAGGTTTCCTAAGTCACCTACATTTAGAAAATGCTGGGCTATGTAAGCTAATCAGGTTTCTTCCCTGAAAGACTTCTGGAGTCGTTAACATGCCCATAGCAAATATCTACTCAGTGTGGGTGGAAAGTATAGATACAGTGTTCAGTGACTCCCAACTCATTCTACCACAGAGCCCTTTTCTTGAGAAACATCTTCTAGGGAAGGAACACACTTAGAAAAATGCTAGCCTCCTATGGGTTCCTTCAAGCCTTTAATCTCTTGGGATATTATAGCAAAATTGGTAAAGTTATCGTCCTAAAGACTGGTCTCAAGCCACCACTTATTCAGGCAAACAGAGCCTCTGTATAGGGGAAGGCAGGGTGGCACATTTTATAAGAGTTCAACCTCTGGTGCCAGGCTGCCTCAGTTTGAATCTCAACTCCATCACTTACCAGCCTGAGCAAGTTAACCTCCTAGACCTCGGTTTCTTCATTTGATCAGTGGGGATAATACCACCCACTCCACAGGGTTATAGTGAGGGCCGATTGGGTTCATATATGTAAAGTGCTTTGAACAGTGCTTGGCACATCGCAAACTCTATGAACTACTGTTTGTTTCATCATTGTTACTGCTTCAACTCTTCTCTGCAAGCAAACTGCTGTGTTTCAAAGGATTTGAAAAATATGGCACTTACTTTAGTGTCTGAGCTTTAAAGTCATATTTGGCTCTGGCAGGTCTCATCTAAACACAAGAAACAAAGACAAGTTAAAATCAGGATTCACTTACAATGAAAAGGATACATTTCCACAAGCTTCTGGAAAGCAAAGCAGAAAAATTTGCTCTAATCAGTTTGTTTTAGTGTAAAAATCTAGGCAAAACTCCAGCGGTCTGACCTTAGTGGAACGCTAGATGGATGTTTAGCCGACTACGTCATGCATGAGACCCCCTAAGGAGAGCCAGATTGGGGGAAGAGATGGTTAGAAAAGCCCCAAAGTAGAAGTGCTAGTTCCCCCAAACATGCAGACCATGGCTATTTAAAAAAACCAAAGCCAGTCAGAAGTCCCAAGATGTTCCTTTTTGACGGCCTTACTCTTCAGGGGCATCTCCTTGTCTGACTTAAATTATGACCTGCAAGTCCAAGAAACTGACTCACTTTTCACGTCATCTACAACTCCACCCGTTTCTTCTGGTCCGTGAGATCCGCCAAAAAGCCAGATAAAGTGCAACGTCCCCTGCTGTGGGGGTGGCTCTCTCCTCCCAGACGTCCAGGCCTGGGAGTTGTCAGCCTCGGCCCCCTTCTCTGCTTCTTCAAGTCAGTCATTAAGTCACGCGGGTCCTCCTTCCTCCCCTCTGCCCCTTCGTCCTTCCATACCCTAGTTTCCCAGGTCCGACCTCTAGTTCCTGCAAGCACAAAGCTTCCTTTGACTTGCCATTCTCTTCACGTGAATCTGTCAGGGACACAAATAACATTCCTCAAATTCTTCCTCACCTCCCTTCCTTGCTTTGAAGTTGGCTGCTGCTCTCAACTGCCCTGCAGATCAAATCCCAATTCCTGACCCAGGTTAAGCCTTTGGGTAATTTCTCCCCACTTTTACCCAAACACCTTTCTCTCTAACACACTCTTGTTCGGGACAAATCTATTTGTCACACCTGGGCTAAGCACCTTTCTCTGTCTGGAATTCCTTTGTCTCCGATTCCAGCAAGAAGTTCACCTTCACATATATTTATTTGCGTATTTTTCTCCCTGTCTTTAAAAGCGGTTATTTTAACTCATTTTTAAAAAGAAAGTAAGAGGGAGAAATCATGTTTCTGGCCATAGGCACTCAACTTTTTCACCTGCTCTGACCTCCTGGTCTAGGAAACAATGTGGAGAAAACGAAATTGCCTATGTCCTCTTCAACATCAGAGGGCATGAATGGAGGGGGGAATATGGGACATTCTAGATGAGAAAAAAAGGGTGGCATTTCAAAGCTTCATCAAGCTGAGTTTTAGATTTTAAGCCCTCAGTGACATGCTCCACGTTTTGAATACTCCACGGGAATTTTTGAATTCTGCATTTTCATGGTGATGTTTCCATCTATCTGTGCTGTACATATTAGGGGCCAAATAAACGACCACCTTATACTCAAGCTAATGCCACACAATTTCAATGCTTGCTTTTGTATCTATCTGTGACCAAAGACCATAATTTAACAGTTGTGGGTTCACCTGAACAAGAAAAGAATGCATGCGGGGTTACTGATAAATGACAAGTTCACACGAGAAGGCCAAATGACCACAGATTTCAAGAGAAAAAAGTGGGGGGGGGGGACTACAAAAGTGTCGGGGGGAGGCTATCGTGCAGTAGAGCTGCATGGAATTTAAAAAATCGATTTCAAAGCAGCACCACGTTCACATGTAAATGGTAACTGAGTTCAGTCAAAACAATATCACCTATCAATGAAATCTATACAATTATATGTGTGTGGTTTATTATTTAATTTGTAAATGAGCTTGGGTGAGTAATGGGGGCTGCTGAGTTTTTTTTTTCTTTTTTCTTTTCGAGCTGGAGTCTCACTCCGTCGCCCAGACTGGAGTGCAGTGGCCGCTCCCGGCCACCGCAGCCTCGACCTGCTGGGCTCCGGCGATCCTTCCGCCTCAGCCTTCCGAGTAGCTGGAGCTACAGGCGCGCGCTACCACGCCCGGCTAATTTTTTGGTTTATTGTAGACATGAGGTCTTGCATGCCCAAGCGGGTCTCGAACCCGCGGGCTCAGGCAATCCACTCACCTCAGCCTCCCAAAGGCGTGGGAAAATTACTTCTTGCTAAAAAAAAATTCTAGTGATTATCTGAGCCTTCAGTTAGTCATAATCTTTTTTCTGATGGAGTGTCTTACCTCGATGCAAACAGTTGCTTTGAAGTCGGGCATTGACTTTTTCTCTCTATGATGAAAGCCCTAGAAGGCATCTTCTCCAGTAGAAGGCTATTTCCTGTGCATAGCCACCTTCATCAGTTATCTTAGAGAGGTCTAGATAACTTGCTGTTTTCTCCACTACCAATTGTTGCTTTGCATTGTATGTTTATGTCATGAAGATGGCTTTCTTCCTTAATCAACCTCTCTTAGCCTTCTCTGCAGCTCCCTCATCTCTGTCAGCTTTAGTAGAATTAAAGAGAGTTAGAACCTTGCTCTGAATTAGGCTTTGACTTAAGGGAATGTTGTGGCAGGTTTGATTTTCTATCCAGATTACTAAAACATTCTCCATATCAACAATAAGGCTGTTTAACTTTCTCGTCATACATGTGTTTTCTGGGGTAGTACTTCTAATTTCCTTCAAGAACTTTTTATTTGCATTCACAACTTGGCTTTTGGTTCAAGAGGTCTCATTTTCAGTCTACCTTAGCTTTCAACATGCTTTCTTTACCAGGTTTAATCATTTCTAGCTTTTGATTTAAAGTGAGTGATGTGCAACCCTTCTCTCACTTAAACACTTAGAAGCCATTGTAGGGTTATTAACTGACCTGATTTCAATATTGTTGAGTCTCAGAGAATCGGGAGGGTGGATGAGAGAAAGATGAAGGAATAGCCAGTCAGTGGAGCAGTCAGAACATATAACATTTATGGATTAAGTCTTACATGGGCACAATTTGTTTTACCCCCAAATGATTACAATAGTAACAACAAAGGTCACTGGTCACAGATCACTGAAATATATTTAATAATAATTAAAAGATTTGAAATACTGTGAAAATTACCAAAATATGACATATAGTGTTGAGAAAATGGTGCAGATAGACTTGCTCAACTCAAAGTTGTCACAAAATTTCAATTTGTAAAAAAAAAACCCTGCAATATCTGTGCAGCACCGTAAAGTGAAACACAATATGACAAGACATGGTTGTATCTTTTTTAAAAAATGCAAATACCATATTCTCAGGACTCTGTAAGTCTAGTCATAACTGAGATTTGCTGAAGATTTGCAATTGTCTTATCAGAAAAGAATCTTCAAGAGTTTCCACCAAGAGTCTTTGGGGAATTTTTAATGGTATGCCCCTTCACCAGATGTTTACTCCTGAAGATTAGTTTTCTCTTTTTAATTAAGGAATAAGTGATACACAAAATCTTCTTATTGAGACGGACTTAACTATTCATCAGCCTTAACACCCTGAATCATCTCTTCAGAATTCTAACCATGTTGTGATTCAGCCTGTACCTGGAAAGCTCTGGAGACAGAAGATTGCTGCCTTCAAAACACTGATTCTGAAAGTTTTTTCTTATTTTAAATTAAAATGTCTTTCAATGGGTTTCATGCAGTGGAAATATCTCAGGCTTATTCTTCTTCCATAGGAAAAAGAAAAGGAAACCTTTGGAAAGCTTTCACCCTGCCCAACTTTATCCCATTTCCTCCCACCACTGTAACCCACTCTTATCTGGACTATATATTCAACTTCTTAGCTCAGCTTTTCTTTCAGTCTGCTAATGGGCTCCTCCTTCTTATTTAAGTGCTTAGTGCATGCACCTTCCCCAACCTGGAAGACTCCTTCATCCTTCACCCTTTTAACAGTTACCAGTCCTTCAGCATTCAACTATCATTGCCTCAGAGAAGCAGTCTCATGCAATGTCCACAGGGCTCCCACTATACTCTACTGAAAGCACACTGCAAATTTTCTTCATTACTCTTATTATGGTCTGTAATTTTATATCTGTGTGTCTACTAAATGAATGCCTGTATCCATCTCTTCATCAAACTGGGTTCCTATAACAACAAAATATAGAATGGGAAGCTTGAACAACAGACATTTATTTGTCACAGTTCTGGAGGCTGAGAAAGTCAAGATCAAAGTTGGGGAAATTCACTTTTTGTTAGGAGATGTCTTCTTGGTTTGTATAAAGCCACCATTTGACTGTATCTTCACGTGGCTAAGAGAGAATGCTCTGGGGTCTTTCCTTCTCCTTGTAAGGGAACTAATCCCTTATAAAGGCGTAACTCATATGGGAAATGTTCCCAAATTGTTTAGGGCAACAGCATGTTAATTTTAGTCCCTCACCAATGGTTTGCTCAGGATCTTGAGTAGGAGTACTAGAACTTTATTTAAAGACAGGTACCTACTTTGGGAGAAGGTTTGACTACTAGATAGGATAGAAACTATAGAGGTAAAACTTAGCTAACGCTGGGGTTTAAAAGTTAGTTCAATCCAGGATGAGGTAAAACCATAATTTAGTGTCTACAGGTACATATAGGTGCCACCCCATTTCCCCATTTTTTTGGTTTGTTTTTTGCATCGGAAAATATAGTTCATTTAGAAAGTAGATCAGAGAGAAAGGAGATTCACCTCCCCAAGGTAGGGGAAGGGGCCAAAGCTCACCACCCCACTTTTGAACCAGATCTCCTATCTTGCTGGAAGCAAAAAAGTCCCCAGGTAGGAACTTTTAAAAAGGTCCAAGGACATGAGAACCCAGTAGAATTACTGGAGCCACAGGACTCCAGTTTAAACAAGGATGATAACTAGGTGACCATATAGCTCACATTGGTGGGTAAAGGGGTGGATTATTAATTTAATTTAATAATCAATATAATAATTAATGCCAAGACAACAAGTGTACCTTAGACTGTATTTGGAAAACCAAGATGTAGGATCATCTTGAGTGATGCCATAAATCTCAGTCCCATCAGTGTCTGGCACTGTTTCACAGTTTCCTGCCTCATGTTTTTCATCTGTAAAAAGAGAGCATTTTCATCTGTAAAAAGAGAGCATATACATTTGCCCATGAATAATGCCCAGCAAACCACTTATCACAGTGTAGATGCTCAAGGTTAATCATTATTAGTTGCCCTCTTCCATTCTCCTCTAACCCTCCCTGTATTGACTCAGAAATTGAGATGTTGCTTCTGGACAGGGGATGGTGGAGGCATCATCAGACACCGCAGAGTTGGTAGAGACAGAGAAAACTAGGTCTTCCAGTTCAAAGACTTTTATTTTTTTAGCTTCGGTTTGTGTGGGCTGGGATGTTGGTTTCCTAATGTCTGTAAAATAACAGAATATAAGAAACTGTCATTCGTCTACTCACGTACTCAGTACTAACCAAAGAGGGTTAGAGGGTTGTACTGACAATTAAAACTAGAGGTAAAAAAATAATTAATGTTGCAGCTGTTTGATTTATGGGCCAGTCATGGAAATCTGTTTAAGAAAAGAAAAAAAAAAGACATGATCAGTCTTGGATAGAGATGCCCAGGTCCCATTACAGTGGAATGTTCCAAGGTCTCAGTACTCCCAGATTCATGCTTTGTTTTCTTGGTTACAGTATTAATATTTTCATTGTTCTTCATGCTCTATATACATTTTTTTCCCACCAAACATCTAGGTTCTGAAGGCAATTTTCCAGGGACGGAAAAAGAGAATGCAAAATGGATAGTTGCTGATCCATTTCTTTTCCTTTGAAAGTTTTCAGATTGATTGCCAACTCAAAAACACAATGACATGCTAAGGATGCAGAAATTAGATGAAAAATGAGCCAACAGGCAACACAAAGTAGCTGTGAGAAATGGGGTTTGTTAGCATCTTCCTGGAGGATGTCAGAGAATAAGGGAGCTTTCAGGATTTGCTTCCAACTCTTCCATACTCATTATTCATAAGATGAAGCTGATAGTAAGGCCATGTAGGGATGGAGAATGTTGGCAATCAGGAAACTAAATTCACTGTTCCCTGCTCCTCTAGGGGAAAGTAGAGGGGTTTCTTTTTCAGCTTGGGGGAGGTGGCAAAGGAGAGAGGACTCTGGAAAATTGCATCTCCCCTTTCTTTTGTCTTCCCCTCTTGGTGAGAAGTGGGACAACAGGATGAGTAAGAGTGAACTGGGCTATTGATTTGTTAAACTCTTTTGTGTCCAAAGGGCTCTTTGAGCTATGACCACCATGTTTGTTGGTTTTGACCCCCTCCCCTACCTTGGAGAGGTAAATCTGCTCTCTCTTTCCCTAATTTACTTTCCAAATAAACTTTGCTTGAAGACTTAAAAAAAATTGAACTGATTGCAGGGCTTTGTCTCTGGTCTGCCTGTTACTATTTATGTGACCTTGAGGATATTATCTCACCCCTCTAAATCTCATTTTTGTCATCTATAAAGTGGGGATAATTCAACTTTATGAAATTTTCTTGGGGAATAAATTAGTGTGTGTGTGTATGTATGTGTATATGTATGTATATATATATATATATATATATACACTAATATAGAAGCCCAGGCCCCATTACAATGGAATGTCCTAAGGCCTCAGTACTCCCAATTTCATATTTTATTTTCTTGGTTACTATATTTCATTTTTCTTCATTCTCTAAATACTTTTTTTCATCAAACATCTAGATTCTGGAGGCAAGTTTCCAGGGAAGGAAAAAGAGAATATGTGTGTATATATATATATATATATATATATGTATATATATATATATGTATATATACATACACATACATACCACATATGTACACACCTGGCACAGAGTAAGTGTTCTTTAAGTGTGGTATTTTATTACCTACTATTGTGAGTGAAATCCTGTCTTTTCACTTCACAAGTATCAAGAACCCCATATTCTTTCTCTCAAAATTCAGTGGGTCTTTTAACTAATTAGCCTGTAAGGTGGGACTTGATTAATCTACAAGATGGTTATGAGGGACTTGAGCTAAAATAGCATTCATGGACAATTTACCAGTCATCACCCAGTCATCCCAAGATCAGTTGTGCTTTATCTAATTAATAAATAGGGTAATTAATCCAAGCATGCTCAGCTTGTTTTTTCCTTTGCTTATTCTGCAATCTGTCTACACAGAAACTGCATTCTAGTCTTCGTTCTAACATGTATTAAGGCTAGTACACAGGATCTCCCTTTAGTGGGTGAAGAGATGAGATACAGTTGCTCAGCTGAATCAAAAGTGGATGGGGAAGTCTACGTAATAATGCACTGGTGTATCAGCAACTCATTTGACCATATACCTAAGTCACATTCTCTACATGTCTTGGGTCTTATTTTTCTGTTATTTCTGAACTTGAAGTCAAAGACAGGAATGTTATTAATTGACTTCTTAACCACTCAAATTATTGGGCTACATTAAGTGAAGGATCCCTCAAAATAGCTAGTACTTTGGTTTTGAAAATTAGATTTTGGAAGGTAGATATTATTATATAATTGGTTTTCTTTATTTAATTTTTTTAAGCTTTGGTGCCAATTAATGTGCTATGAATCTTATTGTTTACTACAGTCTGTCTGATGTAGATAGACAAAAGATAAGTCATGCAATCTCTGACTTTCCTGGACCCAGACTTTGGTAATTTGCTTACCCCAAAACCACTTAGGTTTTATTTAATACTGCGATCCTGGGTTTCTAGTTTATCATTTTCTCCATCAAGGCCACTATCTAGCCTATATTTTTGCCTCCTAAAGCTTATGTAAAACACTATAAAATGGAGCATATTGTATTTGGAGAGGAAACTCTAAAGACATATCTTAAAAACACCATTTTCAACTGGTATTTTGAGACTGATTAATTCCATAGTTGTCTCAACTCATTTAATTACATCTTCTCCTTACAATTGTATTCATTTGTGTGACTTTTGCAGTGTCTTTATGGAAAACTATTTGAGATCAGGACTCTGTCATAATCATGTCTAGATTACTCACATAGCTTGGACTAGAAAGGTACAGTCAATTAATGTGAGTATCTTTGTCTAATGTGTAATTCTAGAAGAGCCCTTCCAGGTTTTCTAGGTATCAGTTTCCATTATACTGGCTCTGCTGGCTCTGTTTGCCTAGCAATGCCTTTAAGTTCCTGAAAGGTAAAGCAGAAGGAAAATTCAAACCAAAGACATGGTTTACTGGTGACAAGATTGCTACCACATATTTTATATTTAACCCTAGTGAGCTAAATAGATTATTGACGGAAACTCAATGACTTCCAATTAAAAATGTTCAATCCCTGGGAGATGATATAAACAATTATCTTGCAAGGGGGACAGGTAGGATACATTAGTTTTCTAAAATCACGAATTTGAGTGTTAGGTAAGCAGTTAGAACATCAAGGTTAAGTACTCAATATCACTTCTTCCCACTTCCCCATGCACCCCATTTAAAGAGTTGCAATTATTGAGGGAGGGGTTGTATAGTTTAGGCACAAGGGAGTAGAAGAAAAGACCCTTCCCAAGTAAATGACGTATTCAAGGGATTTCGTCCCTTTTCAGAAGAACAGGGAAGAGAGAAAAACAATTCAAGGTATATTTTTCATCTCAAAACTTAGGGCCACTGTATAGGGTTGTGCAGTTTATGCTCAGAACAGAAAGTCTGGGTTTCACTCTCCAAGACTTTTGTCCACAAGATTGCAACCCCAAATCATAAAAGTTGGTGCCTTTCATAGATTTGAATAAAAGTATTGTATGTGTTGCTGTCTTACTCCCTTCACTCCTTCAACCAAATATTTTTATCCATAAATCTGGCAAATGAAATATTTAGAGCTATTCATGATAAAACTATTATGCCAGAGCCCTTCCTGAGGAGGGTCTTAGAGGGTCAAGACTTTGAGGGGGTGGGTAAATAAAAGAAGGGTTATCAATTGCAGCAAAAACGAATTTTGAACAGGATAATCTAGTCTGGATTATAAGAAGATGGGGAAATTCATTAATAGGTTGAACACATCAGGGTAAACCATTCATCTCTACAGTCCAAACATATGCTAAGTCCTTGCCTTTTCATCTGTAGCTCATGAATTTGGTTTTAATTTGGTGCTCCATTTTGAGGGTTTTGCTCAAATCAGCAGTTAATTGAATTGATTCACAAGTGAAAAGCTGGCATGACTAGCTCTTGTTTGTGTTGTAGCAATAGAATTGGCCAAAACTCCCATAAAAATGAAAAAAGACCCTCCCACAAAATGATAACTTCTTATTTTTCAGATTGTTTTTGCTATCGTTATTTTGGTTTGGGTTTCAGGCTGCCTGAGACTTCTTTTTTTTTTTTTTTTTAATTTGAACACAATATTAATAGAATTCATCATTCTTGTCTGCTGACTTAACTCTACCAGGAGGCATCATCTGGTGACTGTCCCTTGTGCCTCTAATTGCTTAATTAACATTCAAATCCAAGGTTTTAGGAAAGGGTTGGTATTATTTTAACTTATGAGTCAGTTAATTGCCACCCTAACACCTTTGAAGCTGTCACAGAGCATCTAGATGGGTCTAGCTTGAGGTAAAATTTTAAAAATCACAGATTTTTTTAAAAAATGATGTGATTGGTAACTCACAAATTAGTGTTCTAAAATATTTAAGCATGCAATTTATAATTCAATACTGTTTATTCAATCCGGTTGATAAATAGCTTTTTAAAATATCTATAGTTTTTATAATTATTTTTAGGCTTTCTTGAAGCAGTATTTACAAAAAATGGTTAAGTGCCAGTGTGGTTCATTTATTTACAGATTGCTGAGAATTTCATGAATAATGAGTCAATTTGACAAAAAAGATGGCACAACCAGATTCAGTGATACTCATTTATAATATATGTCCTATAAACAAGTACAGCTTCTTCGACATATGTAAACTGTTGTCTGAAAAATATTTTCCCTAAAAAGAATTATAGTAGGCACTGTCTTTCATAGGAATAATTTAATTGGTAATATCATCTTTTACATTTAGCACAATGAAAAACAGAGACTATCATGGAATTGTTTAAATGAACTCAAATTAAAGAAAAATTGGTTATTGGGAAAATTCGAACCAATGAAAGAAAGATCAAGATTACGACGGACAGATGGATAAAAGGGACAAATACATGATTCACAAAGGCAGAAATATGAAACATAATGTATAAACAATGTTAGTACATAAACAACAAAGAACTACAAGTTGAAAAACAGAGTAATTTTTTGTTTTGTGGGGGGGTTGTTTTGTTTTTTGTTTTGAGTTGGAATCTCATTCTTGTTGCCCAGGCTTGAGTGCAGTGGCACACTTACGGCCACCCCAGTGTTGACCTGCTGGACTTAGGCGATCCTTCTGCTTCAATCTTTCAAGTAGCTTGAACTACAGATGCACACCACCATGCTCGGCTATCTTTTTGGGGGGATTTATTGTAGAGACGAGGTCTCACCAAGTTGCCCAGGCTGGTCTTGAACCCCCAGACTCAGGCAATCTTCTCGCCTTGGCCTCCCAAATGCTAAGATTACAGGATGAGCCACCATTCCTGGTCCAAAGTAATATTTTTTAATCCATCAATTTAACAATTAAAAATAATAATATATTTTTAAAATTTTATTTTGTTATAGGAATGTGAGATATGAGTGAGGGTTAACCACAAGTAGGCTGTATGCAAATGAAGTCTGGGCTTCCAGTTGGCCCTCACTCCCTCTGACAATGAACCAAATATGCTTTGTGCAAAAAATAGTAATATTTGATGCCACCAAATTGTGGAAAATTTGTAATTTCAGCACTTTTCACAGCATAAATTAATATAGCACATTTGAAACTAATTTGGCAATATCTATCAAAACCATAACATTTATAAAGAATAAAATTGTAGATACATTAACCTCTAAAAATAGAGAAAGCCACTCAATGATTTTCATTTGTCAGTCAATAAGTATACTACAATAAGAATGTGAAATGATGATAATACTTATACTACAATATTAGATGAATTGTGGAATATAAAACTAGTTTTGGGCCCACTATGAGAAAAATATGCATATGACAAAAGAGCACAGAAATATAGAAATGGTTGCCGTGTTGGGATAGTGAAATTAACAGTGGCATTGAGGTAGCAGCTTACTAGTAAATGAGAAGGAAATAGTCTAGGCCAAGGTGATGGTTTGTGTTAGCAGTGTTATCATATACAATTATATAATTTCTCTGAGTCTCAGTTTTTCTTTTTGTGAAATGAGATTGTACCTACCTTATACATTTGTTCTCACCATCAAATGACACAATGCATGTACAGTGTTTGAAGGATTCCAGAAAACCAGACCATCACTGTGTCACTCATGGCCATATTGGTATCAAATAACATGTGAGAGAAGTTGAATAACAGCATACTTATCTCAGGATAAGAACCACTAACTGAGTGATGACAAGGTTTGGGTAGTAAAAATTAAGATAGCATGGCTCTCAAAAGATGGACCACTGATAAGATAGCATTTTTAGCAAAAAACTGGAGGTGAGAGAGAGCTATGTTGCGATCAAGAGAAACGTTTCCCAGATAAAAGAAATAGCAAATACAAGTACCATGATGTGAAAAATTGTTTGACTTTTGTTGGCAATCACCTACATGATATAATAGTATCAATTATTATAATTATTATTTAACTTTTTGTTGTTGTTGCTGTGAGCATCTCCTGAATACTGGGCATTGACTGAATATAGACTTCAAAAAGACTTTCCTTTAATGGGTTCAAATTAAAGAATGGACAATACAGAAATTTTAATCAATGCACTTCAAACACCACGAATTTCAGAACTTAAAAACAATATTTATATACTATCATAGTCCATGCATCTATTGGTTCATTGAGGGTTGGCTGAGGGCTGACTGATCTTCTGGCTTGTTTGTGCTTCTGCTGGTTGTCTGGAGGCCCTACTTTTTGATTGGGCTTAATGAAGGTGCTGCACTTTTTTCTCATATTTTTCCTAGGACCAGTTGGTATGTTCTTTTCATGGCCTTGAAATAAATGGAAGAGAGAAGTGCAACAGTGGTTTTTTTTTTAACTTTTTTTTTTATTTTAAAGATGTGGCATAGAATTCAGGTTAGGTATACAAATGTTCATTATGTAGTTTCCCTTGTTGATGAGGTGTGCCTCTCCCTCCCCTGCCAGTTTCCCTCAACTGCCAATACCACCCTACCTCCCCTGGCAGTTTCCCGCTACTGACAATTTCTTTCTTATAGTATTATGGTAATTGTTCAAGGTCCACTTATGAGTGAGAGCATATGGTACTCTGTTCTTTGTTTCTGTGGTAGATCACTGAGTGTGATAGACTCTAAATCCACCCAAGTTGCTGCAAAGTTCATATGTTTGTCCTTCTTTGTAGCTGTATAATATTCCATTGTGTATATGTACCAAATTTTTAAAATCCAGTCCAGCTTAGATGGGCAATATGGTTGGTTCCATGTTTTTGCTATTGTGAGTAGAGCTTCAACAAACATGCGTGAGCAGGTATCTTTTTTGTAGAACGATTTGAGTTTCTTTGGGTATATTCCCAGTAGGGGAATTGCTGGGTCATACGGAAGGTCAATTTCTAGTTCTTTCAGAAATCGCTACACTGTCTTCTAAGAGGTTGCACTAGTTTGCATTCCCACCAGCAGTGTAGAAGCGTTCCGTTTGCTCCTCATCTTCGCCAGCATCTGTTGTTATTTGTTTTATTAATGATGGCCATTCTTCCGACAGTGTTTTTTAAGTCTCCAGGGCCTGAGATACAACCCTGAGAGTGCTTCCTTACATTTTGCCCCCTCGGTATGCCATCTTAATGCCATCCTGCACACCTTCTTGCACCGTGTCTGCTAACATCTCACTAGCCAAAACAAGTCCCCTGGCCAAGCCCCGAGGATGTGGAGAGTACCAAAAAGTTATATGGCAAAGGGCATGGATAGAGAGAGAGGCAGAGAGTCGAGACTATTTGGAGTAATCCATTAACAATTCATCATAATAAATACATCATTCAGTGATTTTTTCAAAGCATGGTATACATTATATTGGTGGTATGACAAATGATTTTTGTAGCATTTCAAATAATAAACATTGCTTACCATTGTTAATAGTACATATTTATTTTCATGTGTTAAATAATACGATAAGTACCTTGAGCTTATACTTTTACGAGTATCTTTCCATAAGATGAAGGTGTATTAAATATATCTGATACATTGAAAAACATAGGGTTAGTGATGGCAAGAGTGTATGAGCCTATAGGATAAAAACTCAAGAGAGACTTAAGAGAATAAAGTATAGAAAACAATGCTGGTTGGCATATGAACCAACCAAAAATTAGGAATCAAAGGAGGAATAGGGATAAAAGAGAAGGTTCCAGGGAGAGGGTGGTTTTAGAGCAGCATCTTGAACAAACTGGGGTGTATAAGGTAGAGAAGGGAAGTAACTTCCAGATCGAGAAAGCAGCATGCTCAAAGTTCCAAAGGTATAAAAGTACATGGCACATAATCTAATAATAGGTCCCATTGATTGGATGCTCAGTGGCACAATCTGTAGGTTAGATTCCTTCTGCATGCTCTCTCACCCCTGGGTGATTGAAGAGTCTCAACTCTTTCCCTTATTTCATAGGCAGGGCTCAGTACACAATAGGTCCATAAACCTATTGCTGGCTGAAATAATTACTTATTAACTTTGTTGGCAGTTTATATAATATCTTAATCCAAAGCCCAAGTCCTTTTAAATCAATTCTCAATATTCCTACTCTTTGGAAGGAGCGATTGTTTTTTTAGGGCTGTCTTGTTGTGTTTTTCAGAGTGAGTTCTCTGATTCCCAAATGGCTGACTTCACCCTGGGCTATCAGAGTCGAATGTAAACAGACAAAACAAGAGCAAACTCAAAATCTGAGAGAAATATTTATAAATGAAGACACTGGAAACTATATTCAGAAAAATAAATGAAAACCCTTCCCTTAAAGCCTAAGCCTAAGGAACAGCTACCATCTGCCTCTCTTGGCCCAGGAGCCTGTGTTTGAATCATGCTGCTGATTTTTCTCAAAGAAACAAGTCAAAACAAGTTTTTCTAGGCAATTGCTCTTTTAAGTATAGTTCTATTCGGTGTGGCTGGGCTGTATGTTTTTTATGCATTATTTAGGGTTCCAGGACTTCTCCCTGCCCAGTGTTTACCATCGGCATAAGTAGCACCACCTGTTATCTGAGTCTTCAGGACAAAAACTTTGGGGCCTCTATTGTCTTTTCTTCCTTTTATGTTCTACAGCCAATACATTGGGAAATACTAGATGCTCACCCTACAAACTGTATCCAAAACCCTTCTCTTTCTCATTCCTACCATTATTCCTTTTCCCAAGCCACTATTACCTTCTTGTGTGTTCCCTCTTTCTACCCTTGCTATTCATTGTGCAGTGTAGTTTATTCTCCACATCACAGCCCCAAGAGTCCTTATAAAACGTAAATGGGATCTCATCACTGCTTTCCCCAAAACTCTCCAATACCTTCCATTGTAGTCAGAATAGGTATTCGAGTGTCTACATGACTCAAAAAACAAAATGGTGAGGATATGCCAACGGGACACAAGACCTAAGTAGACAAGCTCCCAATGGCCAAGATCTAGGACAAAGTGAGCATCAAAATAAATAAGGTAGTATTGTATTACAGCCCAAAGGGTAAAATCAATATCACTGAGTCCATACTTACATAAATACATGATTGAACAGACATGTAAATGACAAATCTTTTCAGCAGAAGCATTCAAAATAGGTTACATGAGGCATGCCTCCCCCAAGAGATGAAGCATAACTCCCCATCTTTAAGTGTGGGATGCTGATAGTGATGCCCTTATAAAGAGTGTAGTATGAAAATGAGGGAAAATAACTTTACAGTCATTTGACAAAAACTACCTTGGTGAGATGACCAAGGATAGCAACATCCATGATAAGTCATGTTAATCACATGTATCCTTGATTGAATGTGATGAGAAGGGCACTTCACCTCAGTGGTCTTTCTTTCAAGAACTCATAAACCAATATAAACACACACAGATTGAGGGACATTCTATAAGATATCTGACCAGTACTTCTCAAAACTCTTAAAATCATCAAAACCAGAAAAAATCCAAGATATTGTCACAACCAAGAAGAACTCAAGTAGATATGAAGAATAACTGTAATGTGGCTTCTTGAATAAAATCCTGGGATAGAAAAATAACTGTCATGTAAAAACTAAAGAAAGCTGAATAAAATACGGACCTTAGTTACTAATAATATATGAATCTTGATACATTAGTTGTGACAAATATACCATGCAAGTGAAAGATTAATAATAAGAGAAATGGTCGAGGAAAACTATCGTCTGTATTGTCTTTGCAACTTTTCTGGAAATCCGAAGCTATTCAAAAAAATTTTTTAAACATTTTTTCATAAACTACAAGATATTTCATACCTGAACCCAGGCTTCCTCTCCAAACCTTTTCTCCTAATATCCCCTCTCTTTCCTATTGGCTTTTTGCTATAGAGATATTCTCATTGTTCCTTGAGTTCATCCAAGCATTTTCCTACTTCAGGACATTTGCTCTATTTGTTTTATTTTCCTGAGATGCTCTTTTCCCAAGACACTCACTTCATCCAGGTTGGTTTAAATATCACCTCTGCAGAGGGCATTTCCTCAGCCACCTTATACAAAACTGCATCCACCATCCTTCTCCATTCTGCTTTATTTTTCTTCACCACTGAATTTGGTATGTTCATACATTGCATATGTATTTGTTTACTTATTGTTGTTTCCTCTCCCTTGAATATAAGTTTCAAGAAGGCGGAGTCCTGCTTGTTTTGCCTACTATTGTATTTACTGTTCCTAGAAGTGTGCTCAATAAAATATGTGTTAAGTAAGTGACTGAATGAGTTCCAATATTTTCCCCAACGTTGCATCATGATAATTTTAAAAGTCTTTTGAAGGAAAAGGCTTCTACTTTTATCTCTGTCAAGCACTTCATATCTCTTTCTGTATTTGATTCCAAGTGTGATTGTTCACTTGATAAATAAGGTAAATGGGGCCTAGAGGTGTTGTGTTACCTGCTGAGGCCACGTGGTGTGTTTATTACAGAGAATCCATCTCAGTTCTTCAGATTCCCAAACCTGGGTCTCTCTACTGGAACATTTATTTATAGGTAGGTTTCGTCTCCTTCCTTTTGACTGCACACACACACACACACACACACACACACACACACACACGTTTTAATTTCTAGAGTAATTTAGACACTGAGCTATCTGAGTGAATTTTTCTTTCCCTCTTAATGTAGTTCAAGTGAAAAGACTATTCTGGTCCCTGCTTTAAAACAAAGGAGATCAGAGTGAAATTGGTTCTTGTTGGCGTGCCACCTGGTTCCCGAGGAGACAGCGACTCTGAGGAGCTCTAAACTCCTTCCCAACTAGCTTTTGGGACTTAACCGGAGCCTTCAGAGGGATTTGGATCCCTGAATATAATCCGTTGTTATAATGAATTTCTAAAACCCAAGTCAGGATGTTCATGAATTTTCTCACTCACCAGATATTTCTAAATGCCCATTATGCACCAAATGTTGTGGTTGGTGTGGTGGAAATGACAGAAATGACCAGAGCACAGCTCAATTTTCTAGAAACTTGCAATCTGAACAATCTATTGAGATACAAATTACAAGATAAAGAGTAGCAAGGAAATACAAAACAGGCTCCAAAAGAAAGACTTTGTGAACCAAGTAATGAATCCAGCAGGTAGATGTAGAATGAATTAATATAGAGGAAAAACCAAAGGTGTGTAACAAGGTAGGATGCAACTACCAAAACATCAAACATGAACATTTACCAATATATGTGCTAATATATGACTTACATTTATGAACTTTTTTGTTTTATTCACATGTATATGCTATAGAACATTAAAACTTCTGTTGAAAATTACTTCGTACTGCCATTAAAAGAAGACAGCAATGAACTTCACTTCTGTAAAAAAGAAAGTGACCTCAAAGTATAGGTAACTTTCAGCCGCATACATTGTATTTCTTTTTAAACTGAGTTGTCCTACCTATTAAAGAAATGTAGTTATTCTCCTCCAGACAGTTTTCTGACAGAAGAGGAACAAGGGGACAAGGTCATGTGTGAATTCTACCCTTTAGAATGACCTTTAGTGATTTTTGGAAATCCAGGATTGGTGGCACATTTTTCAGAATAACAATCTCTATTGATAATCCCAGTGTACCTCTAAGTCTTCTGGCCTATCTCCTTCTACCACTAGAGTGCACCAAAATATTTATTACCAGCATGGAGAGCCCAGAGACTGTGCTTCAATTATAGAGTCTCATCTTTCCTTTCCATTTGACAATTCTATCACATAAGCATTAACGATTCATCACATTAACGCTGAATCTGTGCATCAGCTGGGAAGAACTCATCTACTTTCTCTGGTCTCTTTCAGTTTCTGACTATCCACACTGAAGTTACTTGTCAACTAGAGGGAAGGAGGCAATGCTGATGGTTACTTTGTGTTCTTTCCTATCATTACAAGCATCTACTAAAAAGATTCCTGCACCTTGCCTGACAAATGCAAATAAATATTATCTACTTGATTAATCACAGTAATATACACAGAACATTCATCTTTTATTTAAAAGAATTTCTGCCTTTCCAGAATTTTCTGGGAGTTTTCATTGTTTTCCTTCATTTTTTTTTTTTTTTTGAGTTGGAGTCTCACTCAGTCGCCCAGACAGGAGTGCAATGGCCTCTCCCGGCCACCGCAGCCTCCACCTGCTGGGCTCTGGCGATCCTTCCGCCTCAGCCTTCCAAGTAGCTGGAACTACAGGCGCGCACTACCATGCCTGGCTAATTTTGTAATTTATTGTAGAGATGAGGTCTCACTTGCCCAGGCGGGTCTCGAACCCGCGGGCTCAGGCAATCCATTCACCTCAGCCTCCCAAGGCGCGGGATTACAGGCTGAGCCACCGAGCCCAGCGTTTCCTTCGTTTTTATAGCAAAGGAAAGCCATGTTGTATACATCTAATATTCCTCTTTCCCTCAAATGTAATTTATACTATATAAACCTCACAACTCCCCTTCAATACTTTCAAATTACACTATTGGCTTCTCATTTGGGACTTTTATTATATAAATAAACCAAGATATATATATATATATATATATATATATATATCTGAAAAGAATTACAGATGGGAATGTATAACATAAGACATATTTTATTCCTTTTTTTAAAATTGGAGTCTCACTCTGTCACCCAGGCTAGAGGACAGTGGCACACTCAAAGGCCACCACAGCTTCGACCTGCTGGGCTCAAGTGATCCTTCCACCTCAGCCTTCCAAGTAGCTACATGTCTGTTTGATATTAGCACAGTCCAGGATCAATAAGTTATAGAAAAAAAATCCAGCATTTGGAATCAGGCAAGGTTTATGACTTCATTCAGTGGCCAAAATTATAATAAATTGCCCTTTTTGGTGTGTGTATTTTGAATTCTAAGTTTGTACTGGAAGTGAAGGAAGGAGTCTGCTTGGCAAGGGTAATAGAACAGATTGAAATACACAATGCTGGCATGAACTTTGGCAAAAGATGCTTTTAAAAAGCCAATGAGCTAGTGACGATCTCTACAAATTCCTAGAAAACTCCTTTGAATAGACAGTTAAAAATTATACTATTATCAATATATTTTAGTAATATTCAGCCCAAGAATATCATCTTAACACCTATTAAGTTCTTGGTACTGAATGGGCTAGGATCTAGGGTGGATTTCATACATACAGTAACGTAAGTTATTGGCTTGGCATTCTGATGAAAGACTACAAAATATCCTACTTCCAAAAGTATTTCTCCTATGTTTGTCTTCACCTTAAATTTCATTATTTGAGAATCATTACCTTTGAGTGAAGTAATATTTCCAGGATACTTTTATTAAAAGGAAAATTTCACACAAGAAAGATAGCCCATAGAATTACTAATAATGGTGATGGGAATCATAGCAGCTAATATTTGTTTAGGCTTAACACAAGTAAAAACTTTTCTAAAGTGCTTTGCATGTCTAACTTATTCACACATGGCAGTTGCTAACATAATTATCATTTTGTATATGACAAATCTGAAATTCAGGTGAGTTAAACAACTTGCCTGAGATAACACAGCTAGTACATGGCAAAAGTAGATTAAAACTTAGGGAGTTTTGATTGAAAATCATATTTTTAATCACTAGTCTATATAATGGTGACTCCCAAATTTCTATTTCTAGTTTCTATATTTTTCTCTAAGTTGCAGACTTATGACTGTCAACTTGACATTTCTACTTGGATGTCTCAAAGGCATCTCAATGATAATGTGTCAAAAATTGATCTCTTTATTTTCACCATCATTTCCCAGGTCACACATGAATACACCCCCAAACAAGTATTCTTTTCGCATTTCACACACAAACCTTTATATCTTCCCCATTTCACTTAAACTTACCACAATCAACACATGCCTGACTCTTAAGAACAAGTCTGACTCTCAAAGCTCTCTCATACCATATCCAAACCCCTGCAGTTTCTATTTGTTTTGCATCCAAAATGAATACCAAATCTGTCCACAATTTCCAACTTGAGCTAAGCCGCCAGCATCACTCACTGAATTAACATCCTATCTGCCCCCAGTGTTTCCTTTCCCTATTTCTCTACCACCACCAAATTCATTTTATATTTTGAAATCATTGTGAACTTTCAGAAACATGTCAGAAATGACACGTTCTTTGTAAAAAACCTTCAACAGTTTTACATTGTACTTAATGTATATATTTTTATTATGACTCAAATGCTCTGTGTCTTCTCTCCCTTTTCTCTCTCTCTCTCTCTCTCTCTCTCTCTCTCTCTCTCTCTCTCTCTCTCTCAACATCCTCTTAGAACCCTTCCAACCCCTACTTGCATTGTTCAAGTTAGAGTGATAACCAACAAATTCCTACAGCATGCTAAGTTAGTGACACAGGATGTCTGTATGCATCTCCCCACTCTGATATGTTTGATTTTCCTAGATTCTCACATGGTTGGCTCCTTCTCACCCTTCAGATTTTAGTTTAACCATTGGCTTCACTTAGCCATCTTCTCTGATCATCCTATCAAAAGTAGTCTATACCCATTATCTTCTTTTAGCAGTCTGTTTCTCTATTTTATAAAGTGAATCACAATCTATAACCATTTAGTTACTTATTGTATATTTATTTATTTATTCCTATCATGTCAATGTACTTTCCATGATATCAGGGACCTAATGACTCTTATTCTTCATTGTATTCTCAGTGCTTAACTCAGAATGCAGCTTCCAGGGGACATTCAATAAATAACTGCTGAATATTTTAACCACAAGGCACACATCTAAATATTAAAGAAATGAAAAGATAAAATTCAAAGAATAGTAAAAGATATACTAGGCAAAGACAAACTGAGAAAGCTGAAGTAACTTTTAACAACAAAAAACAAAAACAAAAAAATCAGGCTTTAAGAGAAATATATATATATATTTCTCTTAAATATATAATATATTATATATATATAAAACCCATTACATTAGCTGATTAAAATATCTACTCTACTATGTAAACTGATTATAATTACATTACTTAAAAGATAAAGCATAAGATCATTTCCACAAATGAAGTAAAAACATTTGATAAAATTCAGTGCCCATTTATGATAAAGACTGCTAGCAGACTAGAAATAGAAAGTAATATTCTTTCACTGAGGTTCAGTATATTATCAGCAAATATCATGCTTAATAATGTAATGTAATGTTTAAAATTCATGAACAATGCAAGTTTGCCCACCATCAGTGTTCTAGCTAGTGTGGTAATAATAATAGTTTTTAAAAATAGAAGTATTAACATTTGGAAAGAAAAAAGTTTGGTAAGGGTTCATTAACATGAATGTTTATATGGTAAGTCAAAATAATCTACACTGAACATTATCACTTATAAATTTAGGAGGCTCTCTGTTTATTACATTAATTCATAAAAATCAACTGCATTTTTACAAAGGATGTGTAGGGCTTTCAAAATGTGATTTGGTTGCTGTGAGAGATCACTCAGTGTTATAAACTCTAATTCCATCCAGGTTGCTGCGAAATTCATGATTTTGTTCTTTTTTATGACTGCATAATATTCTATTATGTACATGTACCACATTTTAAAATTAAGTTCTCTTTTGATAGACAGCATGGTTGGTTCCATGATCTTACTATTGTGAACAATGCTGCGATAAACATACGTGTGCAGTATCTTTTTTATAGAGTGATTTGAGTTCTTCAGGGTATATTCCCAGTAGGGGGATTGCAGGGTCATATGGAAAGTCGATTTTTAGAGCTTTTAGGAATCGCCACACTGATTTCCACAGAGGCTGTACTAGTTTACACTCCCACCAACAGTGTAGAAGTATTCCCTTTTCACATGAGCATCACATGTTCTCACTCATAAGTGGACCTTGAACAACTACCATAATACTACAAGAAAAGGATTGACAGTGGCAGGAAACTATGGGGGGGGCAGGGAGGGGAAGGGAGGTGGGATTAACGGTAGTCAATCAATATCAGTCTGGGGAAAGGGGGACACACTTCATCAACAAGGGTATCTGCACAATGAATATTTGTATACCTAACCCTTAACTGTACCCCACAACTTTAAAATAAAAATATATATTAAAAAATGATAAATAAATAAAATAAAAGATAAAATAAATAAATAAAATAAAATGTGATTTGGGCCGGGCTCGGTGGCTCAGCCTGTAATCTCAGCACTTTTGGAGGCCGAGGAGAGTGGATTGCCTGAGCCCGCAGGTTCAAGACCAGCCCGGGCAACTTGGCGAGATCTCATCTCTACAATAAATTTTTTTTAAAAATAGCCAGATGTGGTAGTGCATGCCTGTAGTTCTGGCTACTTGGAAGGCTGAGGCGGAAGGATCACCTGAGCCCAGTAGGTTGACACTGGGGTGGCCGTGAGTGTGCCACTGCACTCCAGCACTCCAGCCTGGGTGACAGAGTGGGACTCCAACTAAAAAATAATAATAACAAAATTAAAAAATATGATTTGACCTATTAAAATGCCACTCTTTCCCTTTTTTATGCAACTGACTAAAACTCAGAAGGCTATTAAAGTCCTCAAGTTGTTCTCATCTAAGTCAAAGGGAAAGGATTTGAATTATAGGGTCATTAATTTTGTTGGGGAAAGGACGAATATAGAGAAGAATAATTGTATTTCTTAACGATAGATGTGTTCTGCAGAAGAAAAATGAGAACCTAATGCCATTACATTTAATTTATCTGCCTCTCCTTACTCTACAAATAACCAAGATTTGAAATACTCATTCTTTCCATGATTATACAACCTTCATAAGAACTCAGAAAAACTAAGTAAAAGGAATGCACAGAATAACTCTCTGAAATACACAGGTGAAATTTGTCTTGAAATTTCCCAACACAAATCTTTCTCCTAGATTTTCAACCTAAAATTATTTTGGAAATATTTTTGGATTGTATTCAAAACATAATCATTTCCTTCCAGACTGCATATTTAATATATGTCAGAATCCTCAATGAAATATTGATCAATGTCCCTTTTACATACAATAGGGTTTAATCACAGTCTATTCCATGTATAAATTACTTTCTGTTAAATAAAAGTACTTAATTACAGACTGTGGATAGCAATGTCCTCATCACATTTGTTTATTCAGTAAGTATTTCCTTGAATTCCTGGTGTGTGCTAGGCACCCATATTGGTAACATAAAGACAAGTTCCAATTCCTACTTTCAAAGTCCTTACAATCTAATGTATGATGAGACAAACAGATTGTTAGAATATGTGGTAGCTAATTCTATAAGGGGCTAAGATCAGAAAAACCATAAAGATATATGAGTCCTTTTCTATGATAGGAGTGGTCAAGTAAAGCTTCCTGGAAGAGGTAAGGCTTGAGTTTAAGCTGAAGGATTGGCTGAGCTGCTTAAGCATAGAAAAGACAGCAACTGTGAGACACCATTAATCATTTTTGTTTTCAGTGAATAATGGACTGGGGAGTAGAAGAAGGGTGATGACAAAAGATAAAGATGCAGGCAGAGTCAAACAGAGGGATTGTATGTCATGATAACTCATCTAAAGAGTAAAACCTTTTGTGGATCCACCGAAAGATTTTAAGTTGGAAGAACTATCCCCTAAAACCTCTAAAAAGAGCATAGCATAGCCAACATCTTGATTTTATACTTCCAGCATTTATAACTGGGAGACGATAAATTTCTATTGTTTGAAGCCACTTGATTTGTGATTTTTTTTTATGGCAGCCTCAGGAAACTAATACAGAATCTAATGCAGACTCTCTTATGGGCTGGATTATGTCCCCATGCCCCCTTCAAATATGTATGTTGAAGCCCTAACATCCAATACCTCAGAATGTGCCTGTATTTGGAGATAGGGCCTTTAAAGAGGTAACCAAGTTAAAATGAGTCTTTTTGGGTGCACTCTAACCCCATCTGACCGATATTATTTTAAGAAGAGGAAATTTGGAAACAACAAGACATGCCAGGTCTGTGTGTGCCCAGAAGAAAGACCATGTGAGGATACAACAAAAAGGCGGCCATCTGAAAGCTGAAGAAAGAGGCTGCAGAAGAAACCAAACCTTGCTGACACCTTAGTCTTAGACGTCTAACCTTTAGAATGATGAGAAAATACATTTTC
This sequence comes from Tarsius wallacei, assembly GCA_963574415.1. Taxonomy (NCBI): domain Eukaryota; kingdom Metazoa; phylum Chordata; class Mammalia; order Primates; family Tarsiidae; genus Tarsius; species Tarsius wallacei. The sequence goes on along the minus strand of CAUYQG010057272.1, from coordinate 28,879 downwards.
ATTGCTTAAGCCACTGTCTCTGGTATTTTGTTATGATAACCCTAGCAAACCAATATGCAGAGTAATACAAACAAAAAGACATAAAAACTTGAAACGAGGTGGTGACTGAGGGGATGGAGAAATGTGCACAGGTTGGAGCTTAGTAGCGAGATGGAATTAACACATTCAATGTGCTAAGGAAGGTGAGGGAAAGAACCCCAACTAGGTATGTTCAAATATTGATACAATGGAGTCAGTGGAGACAAGAATATTAGCAGGGAAATATGCCCGAGGAAGTGTGATGTCATAGCAATCAAGAACACAGTTGAAGATATCAGCCTTACATAAGAGCAACAACTAGTCAATTGGGAGGACAAACATGGAAGTCGGATGGGGTGGAGGGAGTATTGTCAAGGTAATATGAATAAACTGATAGATGAGGTTGCAGGAAAATGAGAGCATCTAATGTTGTTGGAAAATAGGCATGCTATATATCATAGGTGAAGGAGAGAGGGAAGGGAGAGATAGAGAATCAAGGGAAGAAGGAGATTTGAGGAAAGCTGAGAGGGCTTAAATAACTGCTGTGATGAAATGAATAGAGTACTGCCTAGGGGCAGATAGAAAACTTGTAGGGCTGTGCCAGAGTTTGATTACTTGCAGGTCCCAAACTCTTCCACTGTGTAACAGATTCTCCAGCAAATCTTAGATGCTCAGGATGAGGAAGCAGCCTTTGCTGGGGAATTAATCAATTCAGGTTAATACTTCACATGCTTATTAAGCACCTAGTGAATGCCAGGCAGAGTATTAAGGGGTGATTATACTGTGCAAAGAAGTATAAGGAAGTATAAGGCACGAACTTAGTCCTAAGAATTATATGACCCCTGAATATTTCCTAGATAAGCCAGCGGGTTAAGTCAAGCACATATAAAACTTCAGAAAATATAAAATACAAGGGTACAGCAAAGGAACAAATATACAACTATGATGGTTAAAAAGAAAAGAGCTTGAAGACGTATTAAGACACCACTGCCTAACAAGTACCCTATTATTCATAGAGTAGTTGATATTTAGAACAGCCTATAGATAGTAAGTGAGGTTTTGCTAGCCAACCCAAGATGAAGTCCTGGATGTATTCCATTTGACTGAATTATAGGAATGAAAGATTAAACTATTTAGCATGTGGGCATTGAATATCAGCCTCAAAAATTTACTCCCTTATTTTGTAAGCACTGAGGAAGGATGGAAAGTTTTTGAACAGAGATTAGCATCTTCAAAACTTTAAGTAACCTCAGGTAACACGGATTGAAAAACAGGTGAGATTGAGCATGGTGGGATCGTTTAAGTGTATCTGGGATTGACAGTAGTCAATATCCACCTGGGGAAGGGGGGGCAAACCTCATCAATAAGGGTACCTGCACAGTGAGCTCCTGTATACCTAACCATGAACTGTACCCCACAATTTCAAAATAAAAATTAAGAGAGAGAGAGGGAAAACAGCCATTTTAGATATCTGAGAGAGAGAGTGGCCAAGAGAAATGAGACCAGGGCACAGTTCTCAACTCATTTGTCCATTTCTACACTTTGGACATATCACTAGGCCTCTTCTGATCTCAGTTCTTCATTGTAAAATTGAAGCGATTGGAAGAAATGCCTTTTAAGGGCCCCTTTGAGCAGTATCGTTTTATGATTCTTAGGTTCTGAACAGGAGCAGTGGCAGTTAGGAAACTATGGGGCAAAGTGGAGAGAAATCTTTAGGGCTTTTCAAATCTTAAACACAGAATGAGTACAAATGAAACATTTTCCACTTCACCTCCATATGCAATCTCCATTCCACTTCGCTCTGTTGATTCCTATGTTTTATGTTTTCTCTTGCATCACACACACACACACACACACACACACACACACACAAAGAGAGAGAGAGAGAGAGAGGGAGAGAGAGAGAGAGAGAGGGAGAGAGGGAGAGAGAGAGAGAGAGAGAGAGAGAGAGAGAGAGAGAGAGAGAGAGCCTCTTCTATTCAGAAGATGAGGTGGAAATTTTGCTGTTCATCCCTCCTCTGCTCTCGTTTCCACTCTGTTCACCTCAGATTAATTCTCTTTTAGGAAATTTTTCATACTCAAGATGTCCAAAGATGAATTCATTTCAGGATCTGTGCTTCCTTGCCTGTTAGTTTTCTCTTCCTACAGTTTTCCACCTCTCTCTTCTGACTACCAGCCACCCAGGTGTTCAAGTCACTACAATGGACTCCTTCTTCCTCCCCCTCTCATAGCCAGTCAATCTCTCTGTCCCACAGAGCCTGTCTCCTCAGGTGTTTCCCCATCAATGTTTCCCTCTTACTCCTGGCTGGAATTTTCACCACCTTCCCTTGGATCATTACAATTTCCACCTAATTCATTTCCCTTTATTCATTAAAACCCATTCTCTCCATCATTTTGCTGATGATTTCTTCTACTTTCTTTCTTTCTTTTTCTCTCTTTAACTCTTCCTAACTTTATAAAGATATACTTGACACATACAATTGTGTGCGTCTAATGTCTACCATGTAATGTTTTGAGAGATATATACATTATAAAATAAATATCACAATCAAGCTCATTAACATTTTCATCATCTCATTTGGTTACCTTTTTGTGTATGGTGAGAATACTTAAAATTTACTCTCTTAGCAAATTTCAAGTATACAATAATATATTAATAACAGTAGTCACCCTAATGTATATCAGATCTCCATAACTTACTTATCCTGGTTAACTAAAACTTTGTACCATTTTATTAAATGAGAACTTATTTCTGGCTATTTTACTTTTCTGTTTAAAAGATTTTAGGTATTTGACATAGAAGTTTATGCTCATTTCACTGTATTTCTTGCACGTCTGCATTTATATTCGCCCCCTTCTTTCTTTTTTTAAATTTTTAAGCAGTCTTCAGATTTTTAGACAGCACACACACACACACATCCAACATAAAGATACATATAAGAATGTTTATAGAATTATAATTGTAATGACCCAAACTGGAAACATTCAAAATATCCATCAACTATAGACTGATTATAGAATGATTAAATATACTATGCTATATTAACACAATGGAATATTGTAGACCAGTGAAAATATACATACATAAAGAAATAATATAGATGAATCTCACAAGCATGTATATTGAGGATACATTTTATGATTTCATTTATATGTTGTCAAAATGAAGAACACGGAATTGGACCTCAAAGAAGATACAAGTGATGGTTTCTGGTGCTGCTAATACATTTTTTCATCTAAGTGGTGGATACACAGATGTAGTCACCTAGCGAAAATTCACAGAGCTGTACCTTTTTCAGTGTGTATGGTTATTTAATAAAACAAAGTATTAAATAAATAAAATTGTACAGTTATATAAACTATGCAGAACAAAATTAAAGGTTAAGTACTGGGTGAGGAGCTGCATGCCTATAATCCCACTTACTCAGGAGACTGAGGTGGAGGTTGGCTTGAGACCAAGAGTTGGAGTCCAGCCTAGGCAACATAGCGAGGTCCCAACTCAAAAAAAAAAAAAAATAGAGATTGAGGAAAGTAGAGAAAATAAGGATTGCACACAATAAGGAGAACAGAGAAGCCTAGCTGGCACATTTGGCTGACAGGTCGGCCACCATGGATCTGACAGATGCTGCTCAAAAAATGCCCGGGGATTCAGTCCACATTTTGCTTAGTAAACAGACTTGGCTTCACTCATAATACAGAAATATTGAGAGACTTCTGCCATGAAAAATGATTCTGGTGTTAGAGTCTTGTGGTATTATTTCTGAAAATATGTGATGAATTGGTTTCTATGACAGTCCTTAGTATGGGCTGCAATCATGCTATTGTCCAAGAGAAAAATATTTATCTCTTTTTTTTTTCTTTGAGTCAGGGTCTCACTTTGTCATCAAGATTGGAGTATAGTAGCATAATCATGATGATCATAGCTCACTGCAACCTCAACCTCCTGGTCTCAAGTGATCCTCCTATCTCAGCATCCTGGGTAGCTGGGACTACAGGCACATGCCACCATGCCCTGCTAATTTTTTGATTGTTTTGTGGAGACAAGGTTTTGCTATGTTGCCCAGGCTGGTCTCGAACTCTTTGGCTCAAGCAATCCACCCTCCTTGGTCTCCCAAAGTACTGGGATTACAAGTGTGATCCACTGCACATGGCCTATTTGCCTTTATTATTATTATTTTTTTTTAGAAAGAGCTTCACTCTGTCACCCAGGCTGGAGTGCGGTGGCATGATCACAGCTCACTGCAATCTCAAACTCCTGGGCTCAAGAGATCCTCCTGCCTCAACCTTCCAAGTAGCTGTGACTATAAGCATGCATGACCAAGCCTGGCTATTTTTTTTCATTTTTTGTAGAGATGGAGTCTTGCTTTGCTGCTCAGGCTGATCTTGAATTCCTGGCCTCAAGCCATCCTCCCTTCTTGGCTTCTCAAAGTGCTGGGATTACAGACATGAGCCACCGCACCTGGCTGAAATGATTATCTTTATATTCTCAGTGGCAGAAAGATATGTGTTTATTTAATCCAGAAATATCAAGTAATTAATGTACAAGTTCAAAGAGAGAAAGGGAATAAAAACACATTCCTGGTTTTTGTCCTACTTGAAATTATCATCCAAGGACTGTGAGTGACTCTCTGTAATACTTGGGTGCATCTGCAAATTAGGTTTAATAGTTAGTTTATCCAGGTGATTCCATGTATGAAGTCTCAATAGGCTTTTGTCCATATTAACTATTGACTATTAATGAAATAGTCAATAGTACAAAATACCAATACTTAATGGAAGCAACAAGGCTATATATATATATTTATCAATTTTTATTTTTTAAATTAAGTATTTAGTGTATAATATAGATAGAACATTAATGTAAAGACTGCCTTGATCATAATTTGAGAAATGCCCTAAGTTTTAAACATTTGTCTCATGTGATATAAATTCAATTCAGTTACCTATACCATCCTGGTTACACAGGGAAACAACTTTAAATAATCGTCAACTCTCTCTTTCATCTTATATGAGTAGTCTTGAGAACAATTATGCTTATTTCTTTCCTAAAATACTTTTGCCCTGGGGTAGCTTCATGGTGATTATAAGTATACATTTTGAAAGCACAAGGATCTCAGTTTTAACCTTGGGTCTGCCACCTCTCAATGATGGTTTTAGGCAAATTACTTAAACTCATTCAATTTTAGTTTACTACTTTATAAAAGCTAAAATAATCATAACAACTACTTCATAAATTTACTAAATTCTTGATACATATGAGCTAAAGGAATGAGTAAATACATGAGTGATTAAGAAAAGTCAACAAATTCCATTTTCACCTCTATCCTTGGCATCTGTTATCTGCACCAACACCTATTGAAATAGCAAGAGAAAGGAAAAGCATAAAAGTTATAATGAACCATGTGTCCTTGTGCATTACAATGGAAAGTTGCCAAGGACAAGTTGTGCATGAAGAATTCAATAGTTCTCTTTTCACTGAGGGACACATTTAATAGCTTAAAACTCTCCAGTTAATATAATTGCTCTGTTCTTCAAAGATATATTGGTTATAACACCTAACTTTAAATACTACTTAAATTAGCAGCTAAACTAATGCCGCCAATGGCTAACTTTAATTTTATTTTTACTTTAAAATTTTATATATATATGTATATGTATTATATAAGTCAGGGTCTCACTGTTGCCCAGGCTGGAGTGCAGTGGATGCTCACAGCCACCACAGTCTGAACCTACTGGGCACAGGCCATTCCTCCGCCTCAGCCTTCCAAGTAGCTGGAACTACAGGTGCATGTCACCACGCCCAGCTAAGTTTTTATTTATTTATTGTAGAAACGAGTTCTCTCCAAGTTGCCCAGGCTGGTCTCGAACCCTTGGGCTCAGGCAATCCTCTCACCTCCACCTCCCAGAGTGCTGGGATTATAGGTGTGAACCACTGCTCCCGGCCTAAATGTTTTTTTAAACAAAGCTACATGCTTAACAGTTAGTCCCCAAGTCAAAAAAGTCCACATAAGAAAAATAAATTTTAAAAGTTTAGAACCTGGAACATTAATTTTGTAAGTTTAATGATTGCTTTTATTTATTTATTTATTTATTTGAGTTGGAGTCTCACTGTCGCCCAGACTGGAGTGTGGTGGCCGCTCCCGGCCACCGCATCCTCGACCTGCTGGGCTCCCGCGATCCTTCCGCCTCAGCCTTCCAAGTAGCCGGAACTACAGGCGCGTGCTACCCGGCTGATTTTATGATTGCTTTTAAATGACAATGATGGCACAATTCAATCAGTAAATATGTATTGACTACTATATTGCCATTAATTATATTTGTAATATCTATCTTGTGCTTTACATTATTTATGTTGCTGAATCTTCATAACAGTCGTTCAGGATGAGTGTTAAAATCTTTTAGCAGTTGCAAAATTTATGACGGATACGCATGGGACCAGAAATTTCATTGCAATGCCTTCATCACTTCTGTATACTTCAGTCCATGACTTTGTTGCAGTTTCCTATCATGATAATTCTGTATTAGATAGTTGATACTATGTAGTTGATTATAAAATGAATTCTTCCTTTAAAAACCTTTTAGAGTTAACAAAGTAATCCCATGTATTATCCCATTTAATCTTTGCCATAATTTAGTAAGATAGAAATTATTTTTTCCCTCGTATATTAAACAGAGGCTACAGAAGTTAGATAATTTTCTCAAGAGCTCAAATCTATTAAATGCAAAACTCAACTTAAGCTGGGTTCTTCTTCATTAATTACCAACTAGATGTAACTTAAAAAATCAAATACATTTTTTCCTGTCAAGCTGTCAAATATAAGAACACGATAATATGCAGGGCTTACAAAACTACATGGACATCACCACTTTCGTATATTCTGGTGGAAATATAAACGAATTCAGTTAAACAATTCTAGAAGGCCATTAACAATGTTTCTCTTTCTATGAGATGGCTATACTCCCCTGTCTCCTTGAATTCAGAGTTGGCCATATCACTTGATTTGGTCAATTAATTTTATTGAGCCAAGAAGAAACATGTAGCACCATCATGTACTTCACTACCCTCTCCTCACAGCCTTAACGACCAGCAGTGTCCAAGATAATGATCGCTCTGATAGCCTAGTCCCAGAGAAGACATGATGTGGGGAAGAGCCCAAGCCACCCCTGATGACTTCTATCACAAACCAGGGATTTTGAGTTGTTGTCAAGCCAGTCCAACCTAATGCGTCAGAAATTTTTCCACTGAGAATTTATTCTAAAAGAATAGTTAGGCATATTCACAAAGTTTTAGCTAAATTTATCTTCATGACAGTGAACTTAGAGGTAAACTCCTTGCCTAATTATCAGATAACTTTTAGGTAAATAATAGTACATCTAAGTATACCTTAGAAAATAAGTATATCTTAAACTACATCTACTATAACACTAAAAGGAATTCAAGAGGATAATAAATGTTCAAACCTTATGTACTATATAATCATAATTTTTTTTGTTTTCAGAGTCAATATACACTAAGGTGTTTATAGAACTATTTATAAGTGCCTTTCATTTTGCTTTAAATATATTTTCTTACTTGCATGTTCTAATTGCTTTTTAATCATCTTCTTTAAAAGTAATGAGAACAGTGACAATAACATGAGCAAAACATTAGACACATTTTTTATCTCAAGCCCTATTTTCATTGCACTAAATTATGCTACATCTTCAGTGATAAAGTTAGGTTTTTCCAAAATAAATGAAAGAGATGGGATGAAGCCTTGACTTTGACCACTGGAGTTCTATTTTTCTTCTAGAACCAACAGTTGAGCACTATTGGGAAGGAGCCCAGTCGTAATAACAGCAGTTTACTTAGGTATCCTTGCAAAGTTGGAATGTGATGCACCAGCAAGTTAAGCAAGCATTTGGCCCTTTTGTCTTTGCTTACTGGCTGAAAGAAGAAATTTGATGTGCTCAGAGTAGGGATACACTGTCAAAATGCTGTGTCCTCAATCTGTGAAGATCATGAAAATCAAGGAAAGACAGAGAAACCAACACGGTTTAAAGGAGACTGGGAAGACATGGCAACTAACTACAATGTGATATCCTGGATTGGATCTTGGAACAGAGAAAGAACTTATGAAAAAAATCTATGATATCCAAATAAAGTCTGGAGTTTGGGTTAACCGTCATGCACCAATGTCAGATTCTCAGTTTTGGCAAGTGTGCTAGAGGTGTGTAAGATGGTAATAGTCGGGGAAATTGATAAGGGAAGTGACAGGCGGAATAATCATCTGTCAGTTATGTCCATGTTCTAAGCTCTAGAACCTGTGAATATGTCGAATTATACGGCAAAAGAGAATTAAGGTAGCAGATGCATTAAGGCTGCTAATCAGTGAATCTTATGCTAGAGAGACAATTCTTAATTATCAAGTAGACACAAGGTAATCACAAGGGTTCTCAAATGAGGAAGAGAGAGGCAGAATTGTCCCTGTCAGAGCAATGCAGTAAGAAGAACTCAACGGACTGTTGCTGAATTTGAAGATGGAAGAGCGCCACACAATGAGAAAGGCAGATGCTTCTAAAAGTGGGAAAAGGCAAGAAAATAAGTTCTCATCTTGTGCCTCCAAAAGAAATATAGCCTTGTCGACACCTTAATTTTTTCTAGTGAGCTCCAATTCAGACTTCTGACCTCCAGAATTGTGCAGTAATAAATTTGTGTTGTTTTAAACCAAGTTTGTGGAAATTTGTTACAAAAGTCATCAAAAACTCCTACAACAGATACATAGGCACTCACTGTACTATCTTTGCAACTGTCCTGCAATATAAAATCATTACAAAATCAAAAGTTATTGAAATAAAACTTTAAGAAAAGTCAGGATGCTTTTACATGGTTGCAGTCTGTCAAAGGACTACTCAACCTAACAGAACATTGAAGGCTCAGATACGGTTGTATTTCCTGCTCACAGGCTCTGTTTCCTTGGTCCTGACTCCTATTCAGACTTTCCCAGGTTTGACTCGTTAGTCTGATGCCAAGCCTAGGTACCCCAGGATTTGACATCCCTCCTACTTCTCACAGATCTCTTACCTCCGTCTCTTCCCTAGTTACAGCTTTGCCACTGCTGTTTTGGTGCTGACAACTCAAATAGTTGCCACCACCTCCCACGAAGTTCGGTAAAACAAGCTGTTTTTATGTAACGCATTTTCCTGAGGGTAAAATTTTAGAAAAGAGCTGGGATATATTACCATAGCAACCAGATAGAAAGGAAAAGTGCGGTCAACTCTTTTGTTGGGACTGCAGAATATCAGGAAACTATGCAATCATCCAGTTTGAACAGTTCTTCTTCCTCACCAGATCTCAGTCATTACTCTGAATGTGTATCAAACTGTCAGCATGAGTTGTTTTCTTTAGAGATACAAAGAGTAAATTTAGTTTAGGAATCAAAAAGATGAATTGTTAGAAAGGGGTCTTCAGCTGAAGCTTTCCTCAATTTTTGTGTTATTTATGCATTTGTTAATCCTTGATTGTTGTATTTATCATCTCAAATTTAGTTACTTCATATGTACAGGGTCAACCTTTAAAAAACTGTCTGCTCACAGGTTCCAGGAAATCTTTTCTGTCTCATCCTACTCTATTTCTAGGTAGCTAAGATGCCATCATTAGTGAGTTTATCCTTCATGCATCATATTTGGATATTGGGTCTACCATGTATATCATATGTAGACCTTGCCAAATGTTGGCAAACCTTTCAAAGTATTCCTGGGATTAATATCTACCTCCAGTTTTTTGTGTGAAGAATCAATGCTACATAACAGGTACTCTTTTGTTGTTCATCACCTCCTCTGCCTCTTCCTCCTCTTTCTCCTCCTCCGCCTCCTTCTTCTTTCTTGGTCTTGATGGTCCCACACTTACCTGTAAAAAATGCAGGGGACAAAATCTGGAAAGGTAGCTAAGATCACGAGCCTTCAGAATTGTTAGCATTCATAAAGATACTTTAAATCATTTCCTCATCGTGTAGATGTGGCAACTGAAACCTGGAAACACTGGGGATTCTTCTCAAGATGAGAGTATCAATCCCTGGCAGACATAGGACCAAAGGCTAGGTCTTCCAAACCATTGAATTTCTTCCCCTAAAAGGGAAAGCCCTAGCTAGCACTCTGAGTATAGACAATATAATGGTAATAAGTTGACAAGTTCCTAGGATTACACAGAAAAGACATAGCCCAAATGACTGGTTGGATCTCTGAAATATTAAGAAGACATCAATATCAAGTCTTCTTTGAAGGTAAGACCTGTTTATGTACCTATGAATAATTGTTTCTGCTATATTTTGTACTTTACTCATCATGGTAAATAATTACCATGCATCAAATTATTTGGTTGTCCTATGACTTTGTATGTATCCTGGGGAAAAAATGCTCATTTTGATTATTTTAGTAATGTCAATACCTAGCACAATACTTGTCTTATAAGAAAGGTAAACACTTTGTGTTTTTTTTTTCCCTGATAATTTAGGTGCTTTTGTAGTAAAATAAAAAACCTTCCTGTAAAGAGAATGCTACTAATTATTATAGCTTTAGATCTATTAATATTTATTCAGCTAGTCAATCATTAATCACACATTTATAACTCTCTAGTAGGAAAATTATATAAGGTATGAAATTGTATATGGTATGTATAAGTATGTGTTTAGTCAGGAAATTATTCTGAGTACATGTAATTAAAAAAAAATTTAGGCTGGGTACGGTGGCGCAGGCCTGTAATCCCAGCACTTTGGAAGACTGAGGCGGGCAGATTGCTTTAGTACAGGAATTTCAATTTCAGACTGGCCTAGGCAGCATAGCAAAACATTGTCTTTAAAAAAAATGATTAAAAAAAAAAACTCCAAGTATGGCAGCACACACCTGTAGTACCAGCTCCACAGGATGTTGGGAGAGAAGGATCACTTGAGACTAGAAGATTGAGGATGCTGTGAGCTGTGATTTTCCTGATAATGCTACTGCACTCCATCCCGGGCGACAGAGTGAAACCCTGACTCAAAAATAATAATAAATAAATAGATAAATAAATAAGTAATCTAGGCATTGGTTTTTAGTAGTTTTTCATCATAATATGTCTTCATGATATGAGGAGATATTTTTGTCAATTAAAACAATCAGACTGTGTTGAATTGACCCCATGAATGAACCAAAGTATTCCTACCTGGCAGAGTCTAGAATTCATAGCTCTTGAGATAGCGGAGTGTCTTGGAGGAAGAATTCATTCCTTCAGCATTCTCCGACTTCATCTTCTCTGGGTCAGCATGAATGGAAAAGTGAATCAACAAGAACATTTACTTTATCTTAGTATTTATGGAGAAAAAAATAGAACATAAAAAACAAAATGTCCATGGAGAATGGACATTTTTTTTTTCTAGCTGCATTTTTACAAGGAAAGAAGACTGAATGATGATGAGTTGATCATTCTTCTTTCTAAAAGATCAGTAGAATGCTAGTTGCTAGTCTGATTTTGTTTGTGTTGTAGCGAAAAAGGAAAATCAAGGTATGGAGTTATAACTTGTTTTCTACCCTAAAATATTTATCGAGGTGTGGGGAATGAGAAGGAAGAAGGGATACATTTGCAGAGCTCTACTCACAGCAGCCTAAATATTAAAATAAAGTGTCCTTTGGCAGTTACTAAATCTTACTATTGGTGTGAAGCAATAAATCCTCCAAGATACTGAAACAAAAAAAAAAAGAAAGAAAGAAAGAAACGCTACTGTACTAATGAGATTATGCGGAAAACAAAGCGGTGGATTAGTAAAATCTAATTTGGAGGTGATGAAGTACATGTGATGTCCAAGTAATTATTTCTGCACAGTCCTTGTCCGTGGGGAGCTCAGAGTTATTGGACACTGCACTATGTTAATGATACCACCACCTGACATTTGAGTGAATGTGCTGACCGTCTGCTGTGTCGCCTTGCCTATTGACAATTCTCACTATTGGATCCAGCAGCTGCATTCATAATGCTACTGCAGACACAGCAAGAACTGAATATGTGTGTGTGTGTGTGTTTGTGTGTGCGTGCGTGGATGCATGCATGTGTTGTTTCTTAGGCCAGTGTTTTCACCATTTTAAAATCTAAGCTAAGACAAAAACGCTATCCTGAATACTGTGATATGTAGAATCCAAATACATTTATCTGAATTTTATTTAAACACAGAGACTGAGCACATTATTTGAATTATCTTTGTATTCTCTTGTCTTTCCAAAAAATTAACCTAGACCCACACTTGTCCAAAAGCATATGGTCAGCTAATATTAATTTATGTTGTCAGAGGAAATATTTCCAATAAAATGTTCTATCCTTCTATACCTTGATTATGGAAATCTCTAAGATTAGATATTTAAGGAAGTACATTTTGTGATAAAGAATCTCATGCTTTAATGCACAACTATTCTGACTCCAAGTTAAATGTGTAAAAATTTCTGAGGGAAGTTCAATGATCAACCAAACTCAAAGTAAAGAAAATACAAGACACAAAGAGCTTTTTTATATTTAATCCATCAAACATTGAATCAAGCTTCACATATAAGAGGCATTCCAGAAGGCTGACATCAGGTATGGTCAGGGAGGGTTTCTCAGAGGAAGAGAGACTTTAATGGGCAGATTATGACAGGCAAATGAGAGAGATGGGAAACAGTCTTCGTTGAGAGAATGACTTCAGCAAAATCCTAAAGGTGGCATTTTGTTTGGCATGTTTAATGTTAGACGGTTTTTTTTTTTAATTTCAAAGACTAAAATTTGACTTGAATTATCTTAAATAAAAATAATTTTATTAGTATACCAGGATGTTGCATGAGATTCTAATCTTATCAGAGCTCTTTCTCTCCATCTCTCATATTTGCTCCATTTTGTGTATCTATTCATTCATCCCTTTCTGTAAAGACTGGCTTCTTTTTCCTATATGTTTTTAGCACAAAACATATTCAAGACAGACCTTGAACATTATTTCTTATGCTTTAGACTTCAAGTCCAAATGTCCTGGGAAAGAGGTTCATTGGCCCAGCTTGAGTTAGTTTCCTTCCCCTGGATCAATTTATCATGGCCAAGGGTCAGAAGAAAATGAAAATGTCTGCTTCCACTGCAAACATAAGTTTGGGTAGAGGAGTGTTTCTTGAAAATGGAAAATTGAGGGAAAATCCTATGTATGTCTTCTACACACAATATTTCTTTAATTGAGTTATTCTTAACCACTTGCAGGCTACAGAAGCTTTATAAAAAGTCACTGCTTCCCTCAGAAAGGAATTGCTTTAGGCTGCATCTCCCACTCTCTGTGGCAAACTTCTACTCTTTATTCTTATTGGATCTCCCTAGACCCTGCAGTATATAGTTCGCTCCATGTCCTGCTTCTCTCTGTGCCCGTCCCCTTTGAAGTGCTGACTGATTTGGAAGGTTCCACCTGACACCTAATCCATTTTCTAAAGCACAAACTCTCTGATTACTCCAACCTTATGCTTGACCCCAGCTCACAGATATGGCATCTTAGTTTTTTCTATCTTGAGAGATAATCTACAAATCCATTAAATGCAAATAGAAAGATATTCAGTCAGAAAAATATCCAAGATCAACAAGTCAGAGAGATGACAACTTGCTTGGAGCCAAATAATAAAATGCTTTAAAAAAGTGAAAAATTGGTAAACAGGCATTCAAGAACAGGGAGTGAGCAGTGTAGCTCAAAACAGTTAGGTTAGAGGGGGAGGAAATCAGGTATCTCCAAACTGTACATGCAGTTGGTAATTCTTTTCCTACTGAACAAGACCTGTGGTTCAGGGAGAGAGACACTTAAAAAGGTACCAATACTGTGGCATGGACACAACCCAGTTCTCTTTCTCAGAAGTCAAAATTGGGATTATCAAATGAGTGTTGTGGATGGGGCAAAGTGAGAAGACAAGAAAGGGATTTCCATTCTCTAGAGGCAGAGGGCAAGTGCTGCATCCTGAAAAAAATGAAAAAGAACATTGCAGAAGAAAAATGGTTGGTAGCAGAATGGTAGTGATGATCAATATGGTAAAATTGTTGAGGAATCTATTTTAGGGGAAAAGCAATTAACACTTGCTGATGCAGATATTTCTCTAGTTGCATTATATTCTTCATATCATTTAGCCGACTGGTGAACTATGCAAGGCAAGTATTATTATCCCTGTTATATGGAGAAGCAAAATCAAGCCTAGATGAGATTCAAGAATAAGCTAAAGGTCATATATGACAAGAACTGGGATTTTACACTAGTTATAGCTGAGTCTTAAATCTATATGCTTTTAACTATGTAATGCTGAAGGTTAATCCAATTCTTATATTTGAGACAAAATGTAGAATGTGTATTTTGATTAATCTGTAGCAACCATATGTACATGGTGTGTGTGTGTATGTGTGCATGTGTGTAGTGTCTATACAACAATTTAACAAGAATCTCTGAAACACTTGGATTTAAATAATAGAAGTGCCACTTGGCTATTCATGAAGCAAGAAGAAAAATAAACTAACCCTTTGTTCCAGCCCAGTTACTTTCTCTCACTTCTCAGGTCTCCATAGTGTGAATTTAAGTAATAACCTTGAGGTTTTTCTACTTTCTTTGTAAATCTTTAAAAGGAAAAAACACTGAATGCAAACTCCCTTATCGCATTGCCATCCTAGGACACAGAACCCTCTTTCTACCTCACAGCCTGACTTACTTGCACACCTCGACCAGATTTTGAGCCATGAACCAGACATACAAACCTTTGTTGATTGCTGAATGCCAGTCAACATGGGCACCTCTATGTGAGCAGGCAAAAAAAGTCTCATATTCCTCAGACTGAGACCAGAACACCCCTTACACCACAAATACATACACATACACACAACTATGAGATCAACCCTGATTTTTAACAAGCTATACTGACCCTGAGTCTGTGATGAGGCGCCTTTTAAGCATTATCTTAGTTAAATCTCATAGCAAGAAAGGTAGGAGAAATTTTGACCTCCATCTCACTGACAAGAAACCTAAAGTTCAACATTAAGTCACCGACTGAAAAATTACAGAGATACTGAAGGATGTGGTTATGTCTTAAAGTGATATGGAATGCAAACCCATGTGTCTCTTACTGGCTGCTTCATTCTACTTACCTGTGTAATGAAAATAATATAGCAAGACAATATATATGTTTCTATTGAGTCTGTTCTAAGAATGAAATAAAATTGTACACATATACACACGCAGGGCTTATCACTTTATGAAAGGCTCAGGAGTGGTAGTTATTAATTTGAGGCACAATCAAGAGTTGAATCCAAAGCAATACTCTATTCCTTCTACCCTATGGACTCCCTCTAAATGTTTAACTATTCCAGGAAGATTTTAATGCAATGGAATAATTCTGCCGGAAGAGGTAGAGGCTGGTCTGTTTTTATAGGCTGGTATTAGATTTCATTATGCTCGGGGCCAGTATTTCTATCTTGCCCTGCCACCATATCCTGAACTCCCAGCGTAAACTTTGCATTCAGAATAAGCAATTCTTAAAAAAGCCTCTCATCTGGTCCTGTTAAACATCTCATGCGTCTTCACAACCTACCCCTTTATCTCATTTATTCCCCACCATGCACCTGGGTTACTTCGTAATTGAGGACTCCAAGTGGTTAAAAACATCTACTAGATGGCATGCTTGGATTAAGCCTTTCTTCTTTCTGGTACATCACATAGCATACTGCAGCATTTTCAGCAATTCTGAAGAATATAAAGGTATCAATCCATCATCCACTTGCAAAATATTACAATTACTGATGAGTGTGTATTTTGCAAATGAGAAAAAATAAATTATGGTGTTAAGATATTCCTGTAACACCTCCAAGCCAATAATTCCAGTTTTAGCAGTTAATCAAGGGGAATGTACCTTAATTAAATCAGATTCCCTGTAAATTTTCCTCTCTAATACATTGAGATGTTTGACCAAACAAATTTTCTGCACAGGAATATGCTCCAAAATGCCATAAATCTTCTTAGAATCTCTGAAAGCATTTGAAAGCATTTGAAAGCATTTGACTCCATAAATGCCTCTCAGAGCCTCTACCTTCAAAAACAATGGGAAGATGAGTAAGGCTCTGGAAAGTTTCTAAGAAACTGAAATGCTTCCTAAACAACAACTGTGTTTTAGGAATTATAGGGCCACCGACGTTACTAAGAAGTTATTAATGTTTTTAAAAGTCACTTTCCAATATAAGAGCCCCACAGATAGGCATATAATTAGAGTGGAGAGTCACCAGGGCTGTATAGAAGAGTGTACGACAGGCTGTTGGTAAAAGTTAAGTGAGCCGTTCTGGGCGTGGGGGGTGGCGACTAAGGAGAACCTAGTTTTTAGAGTTGGTTCCAGAAGGCTCACCAGAAAAATGAGAAAGAAGCGTAGAATCAAATACTTTGAGGCATGTGTGGGGATGACATATTTCAAAAATGTAAAGTATTCGGGAACTTGCTTGGGGTCAGGGATAGCAGCAGGAGATGATTTTAGAATGGAAGGCAGAGGCATGGCCTATCTGAAGGGATGGCACCATCATTTAAGTAGTCTGGTCTTTCCTGTAAGTAGCAAGATCTTTTAAACTAGGGGTCTTAATCTGGTTGTTAGGGATTGCATAAACCACCTAGAATTGCAAAGTAATGTGTAGGGGTGTTTGGGGTGCTGAGCAGAGTGGTAGAGGTGGGGATGGAGAAAGGAAGAGGCTCAAAGCTTTCCTCAAGGTCTCAAAGTCTCCATTACATATAAAAGGGATGGGCATATTCCACCTTATAGTTTATAGGGAAGAATGTATTTTTAAATGATTTGGAGTTAAGGATATTTCTTTAATATCTTTAGTCATCCTAAAACATCCCAGGTTTATGATAGAAGAGAGGGGGTATATAGTGGTAGTCCTCAGCCAATCTCAATCCTGACTGACCCAGGGGCGAATGGGGAGGGGTAAGAAGAAGCATGCTTTATGTCCTCAGGACTTATAACTCAGCAAGCCCCTGTTTGAGTGCGACCCATATTTCCTCCACCTTTTCTGCAACTTGGCTCTACACAGCTTGAGCAATATGTAGGCCCTGTTCTGCTCCACTCAGCCTGTTGTAACTTCAGGTCTGAAAGAAATAAATGAAGACCAAAACCAACAACACATTTCTTAAGAATGGTCCTTTAAAATATCAGCTCTGCCGGGTTCGGTGGCTCAGCCTGTAATCCCGTGCTTTGGGAGGCTGAGGTGACTGGATTGCCTGAGCCCGCGGGTTCGAGACCCGCCTGGGCAAACAGGACCTCATCTCTACAATAAATCAAAAAATTAGCCGGGTGTGGTAGTGCGCGCCTGTGATTCCAACTACTTGGAAGGCTGAGGCGGAAGGATCGCTGGAGCCCAGCAGGTCGAGGCTGCGGTGGCCGGGAGCGGCCAGTCTGGGCGACGGAGTGAGACTCCAACTCAAAAAAAAAAAAAAATATCAGCTCTGCTATCCCTTCAGTTCATTATCAAAACATATCTGTACTCAGAGTTCATGCTGGAGAATATAACCCAGAACTTCTTGTTTATCAGTTATTATCAAGAGTTTGTTTGCAATAAATATTTCTAGAGAACTGCTTTAGTAATGTTCCACCCATTTGTTAAATTCTGCATAGTTGATGTTTTGTTCTTAAATGGATAAAATGTCAGAGAGATGAGTACCTGGATTACATGGTTTTGATATCTCTTAATGAAATTACTTTTGCTAAATTGCAGTTGATATTAAAGAGATTTACTATATCATTGAGGTATATTCAAATCCGTTATAATATAGATTATAGGACTATGATTGAAGAAGCTGATCACTATCATCTCATAGAGAATCCTCTTACAGAGACCTCTCAACGTGCTGTTCCAGGAACAATTTATATCAGATTTCATTACTGGGTGAAATATACTTCCAAGAAACTAGACAGTTTAAACCATATGTCTACAATGAAATTTGAAAATTGTCTTGTTTAAGTTCTTGCTTTGGCTGCTAGGAAATTTAGAGTCAAATTTATCTCTAGCAATGATGTAGAATCATGACTTTGGTAATAATGCTTTTTAAAAATTCTTTAATTTTCTTGTTAGCCCTTTTTTTTGTTTGTTTTATATCTATGTTACCCAGTGGTATTACATGTATTTGTATAAATTGATGTTTTTGAAACAGATTGGGTGTTATCAATGTATAGAAGCTGATAATTTTTAGAGGCATATATTTCTTTAAATTTATGAACTGAATATGAACTAAATGAAACTCTAGGTGTTAGACCTAGGTATTGTATTTCATCTTTAAATTCAAAATTTCTTTCCTCTGTACTTGCTCTTCAGAGGTGTCTGTCACAGTTCAGTGAAGCACCCAGAGGTCATCACAAGTGACCTGTGAATTTACATCCCCATAAATAATCATTCACAAGCAGGCTATGGCCCCAGTGCTAACCCCAAGCAGAGAGGAACCTTGCATGGGTTAAATTAACCAGCCAGGGCTACATGTGAGCTGAACATATGGTGAAGTGTTTTGAGGTTTAGAAAAGCAAGTTTCTGGTACAAACAGAGTCTGGCCTCTGAGACCCCACTGTCAGCATGAAAAAAGACCTCCTTATTTACCAGAGTGAAAAGAAAGAGGCGCTTTCAGTTACTGCACCTTCGTGGCTGAACACAATGGAACAGGAGGAGAAATCGCACATTAATAGAGAGGAAAACAAGAATAAGTTCCTAAGGGAAGTCAGAGAAGGATGCTGAAGGTGTGCAGAAAGTAGTTTACAGCTCTGATTGGAAATGAAAAGAGGAGAAACCGGAAGTGAAATCCCACAAATTAAAATCAAAATAGCAATTCTTTGAGCTCTCTGGTCCTCACATCTCCAGACCATCTCCCATGCTGCTCTAATTGTACCACTCCAGGCCTAATGAGGTGGGTTTGGGAAGTACCGAGGACTGTAAATGAAACCGTCTATCATTGTAACACTCTCATTAGATATTTGATTGAGCACTCGTTTTTAAGGCTTAGGGATGCAACATAGAAATCAGTCATTGGAGATATCATTGCCTGTATTCAGAAAAAAGTGAGAAGATATGCTTGCCCTACGAAACTGTAAATTGTTAAATACTTTATTTGGCTGACTCTTTAATAAGCTCTTAGGAATATTTGAAGGTGGAATTTTAATTTCTATTCCATTCATTGGGGTTGATATTATAGAATGGGTGTTGATTGGCTTCAATGTGGGAAATAAGGGTTATCTCATCTTGCAGCTGGGCAATTAGGCATATATTTTTTATTCTCTACCTATCCCTTTACTTATATGAGTATATAAAGTGAAGATTATAAAATCACCTATGTCATAGACTTTTGGTGACAATTAAATGATATAATAAGAGAAAAGTGCTTATGGCAACGTCTAGCACATGGTGAATGCTTCACAAGTAGTGGTTCTTATTATTCTTGCACTCATGCCCAGCCTTCTGGAGTTGCAATAGCAAATCAACACTTGTTTGATAGCATAACGTGATTCCTGTTTGCTCCAAAACGTATAATTAAAGAAATGCAAATTAAAACAAGGAACCTCAATGCTTGTAATTCTAGCAAAGATTTAAGCATTTGCTAGCATTTGATGTTAGTGAAAGTAAAGATACTTTCATAATTATAAGTAAGAGTGTTTTTTGAAAGCTTTTGGGGAGTGCAATTTGCCAATATCTGTCAAACTATTAAATGCATATACACTCAGACCCAGGAATTTCACTTCCAGAAACTATGCTTTAGAAATTATTATTTATGTAAATGTGCTACACTATGTTTATAGGGAATTAACTACAGCATTGTTTGTAGTTGCCCAAAATTTGAAAATAACTTAAATGTTTATAAATGTCATGAATTAAATAAATTATGATACATTAATACAATCGATTTTAGCTAACTGCTGAAAATATAATAGTTTTTATATATTGATTATGAAAAATTATTTCAGATGAATTGTGTCAAAAGCAAGTTACAAAACAATAAGTATAAAATTTATGAATTATATTAAAATTTTTAGTGTTCACATATGTAAATCTCTCTATTCATCACATTAACGGATTTAAAAAGTAAAACCTATATGACAATCTTGGTAGATTCAGAAAAGGCATTGGTTAAAACTTAGTACGCATTGACAATTTAAAAAGTAGCTTAGCCTGCTAGGAACAAATAAGACACTTCCTCAATCTGATAATAAAACTCTATGAATAACCATAGCTAATATTAAAATTGTAACAAAAACTAAGTATTTTCTTCCTAAAATTAGAAATAAGACAAAGCTGTCTTCTCACTACACTTTTATTCAACACTGTATTTGAACTCTTAGATAAGGCAAGAGGAAGAAATAAAATTGTATTATATCTAGTTAACTTTGATGTCTACATAGAAAAACCCACAAGAAAGTCGCTAGAATTAATAATTGAGTACATTAATGTCACTGAATATAAGATATATATAAGCAAAAAATAGAGATTGACATAAAATAGCTTTTAAAATAACATCAAATTTATTGAATATGTAGGAATTAATTTAACAAATTTTATTCAAAAGCTGTCCACTGAAAACTACAAAATATTGCTGAGAGAAATTAAAGAAAACCGAGAGAAATAAAAAGACATTATGTTCATG
This sequence comes from Tarsius wallacei, assembly GCA_963574415.1. Taxonomy (NCBI): domain Eukaryota; kingdom Metazoa; phylum Chordata; class Mammalia; order Primates; family Tarsiidae; genus Tarsius; species Tarsius wallacei. The sequence continues at coordinate 8,225 of CAUYQG010057272.1, read as the reverse complement.
GACTGGGAGATCCAGCATTAAGATGTTAGTTTTCTCCAAGTTGATCAACAATTCAAAGTAATATCTCAGTATGCTTATTTTTAGAATTGGTAAGCTAATTCTAAGATTTGTATGATAATGTGAAGAACCTAGGGTAACAAAACTCAATTTGAAGAAATAATAAACTTTAGGGACCTTTATACCAGATTTCAAAACTTGATATAAAGCTACAATAATCAAAACAGTGTCATATAAATATAAAATATGATATATATAAGTGGAACAGAATAGAAATTCCAGAAAAGACCACCTTCTTAAACTATCAATTAATTTTCAACAAAGTTGTCAAAATATAAATCTTCAGCAAGTTTTGCTGAGCCAATTAGGTAATCATATAAAAAATGAAACTCCACCCTTACCCCATACTATATACAAAATTAATTTTAAATAAACTATAAACTTAAAGGTAGGAGTCACAGATATAAAACTTCTAGGAAAAAAAAATAAGAGAAAATCTTTGTGATCCTAGATTAAGCAAAGATACCTAAGACACAAAAATGAATAGATAATAAAAAGCAAAATATCATTAAAACTAAAAATAACTTTTGTTCCTCAAATGTCATTGTAATAAGAATCAAAAGGCAAGCCACAGAATGAGAGTAAGATTTGTAAAATATATACTGATAAGAGACTTGTCTCCAGAATATAACAAGAACTCTTACAAATCAACAATAAGAATAAAAATAGCCCAATTAAAAATGGGAAACATTTTTAAGAAACTTTTCACCAAGAAGTTATAAGAATAGTAAATAAGCATACTAAAAGATGCTGAAAGCATCAGTCTTTAGGGAAATGCAAATTAAAATCAGCACGATGATATATACCTACACAACCACTAAAACAGGTAAAATTGAAAAGATTGACAATAGTCGATTTGTCAGTAGATAAATTGGAGCCCCCATACACTGCTGGAGGGATGCAGTTTGATGAAAAACAGTTTTTTTCTCATTGGTGAACACTTATAAACCAGCAATTCCACATTTAGGCATTTACCTAAGAAAAATGAAAATATATATCCACATAAAGATCTGTGCTTTAATGTTCATGCTAGCTTAATTTATAACAGCCAATGTTTGAGAAGTACCCAAAAGTTCATCAACTAGGGCATGGATAAACAAAGTGTAGTATGCATATGCAGTGGAATAATATTTGGCAACGAAAAGAGCTATTAGTACACATGACAACTTGGATAAAGCTCAAGGGCATTTTACTGAGTGAAAAACAAAAAGGCAGCCACTGAAGATCATTAGTTATATGACTTCATTTATTTGAATTGCTAGAAGAGGTACAACTAACAGAGACAGAAAGCAGACCATTGGTTTCTAAAGGCCAGGGGGAATGAGAAGCTTGATTGAGAAGAAATATAAGGAGACGTTTTAGAGTAATGTAAGTATTATTGTGTCAGTGACTATATTAATATGCAAATTTATCAAAACTCAACAAAATGTACACTTAACATTGATAAATTTTGTTCTATTTAAATTACACTTCAATAATTTATTTAAAAGTAAATTAAATTGATGTCTTGATTGTTAAAAGATAATCAAAATATAGAATTAATCAAAATATATATCAAGGACATTATAGGATAACATGTATAAAATGATTCATTTATTTTGAAAAGTTATATGCATATGCTTGTGCCTTCCTGGAAGTACTTTCAAGATGAAAACAATTAGTTACTTTTAGGACAAAGTAGTCGAGTTTGAGGGTAGAAAAAGGGACCTTTACAATTTGTTTATCTTATTATCTTCTCTCTCTCTCTTTTTTTTGAGATTTCGATTTATTACAAGTTTACCTTTTAATGGTGCCCTTCCTCCTTAAAGACAATATTTTTTTTAAAAGTCTAGTGCTAGTTGTTATATTTAGGCAAAACTTTGTCGTTTTCTTTCTTTTTATGACAGATTTTGATTAAAGTACAAAACAAGGTTTAATTGTATTTTTTATTAACTTTGAGTTTGGAAAATTTGAGCACCTGAGCTCTTCTCTACCTATTTAAATGAAAGGAAAAGAAATCCACCAAGGGGATTGCAGCTCCTAGAACTTGAAAATAAAGACTCTTCTGTACTCTTTTATTTTTTTAACCATGAATGTGCATTATGTTAAAGATTAAAATATAAATTAATAAAAAATTAAAAATAAATGACTATTTTGAAAACAAAGACCATATGTTTTGAATTAAATATCAGGGCACAGGGAGTAAGTAGAGATTGTGAAGTAGATATTGTCTTCACAGAAATTTTGGTAATTATAAATAAGAATTATGCTTCTTTTCATAAAAATGAATTATGATTTCTAAATGTATAAACTCTTTTGGCACAGCTGGAAACACCCTTGGGTTCTGCAGAAGCAATAATGGTGATCTCTGATTTATGATTCCCATTAATTGTTGGCTTAATATACTAGTAACCCATCATTTTATATAAAGACTCATTCAGAAATAAAAAGAAAAATGTTCTCAATATTTTATTCAAAATAAGCAAATGAAATTATTTTATTAGGCATTGTAGGGAAAATTGATTTTTTACAACTCCTCTCTATATCAATGTCATTATGAAAATTGGCATTATTTTTGATACTAAATTGCTAAAGCCTGCATATATTGCAAGTAGTAATATATAGGCATCTTTCTTACCCTTTATCCTAAAATTAGCCAAAGATATGACAGCCAGTCAGACTACACTAGTAACCAGACAGGCTGGAAATATGAGGTAGATGTGGAAGCTCTAGGAAGGCAGAGATTTTTGTTCCATTCAGTACTTTATCTCCATAGATTAGAACAGTGCCTAACACATAGGCACATAGGAAGCAATTCAATAAATGTTTGCTGAATGAGTAAAGTGCCTGAAAATGTGGTTTTGTGTAACTAACAACTGAATAAGGCCAATGACAGAAATGAATGTTTTTAGGTTATTTGATTCAACAAGTTAAAGTACATTATTCTACCAGTGTGCAATGAGCACATGGTGGGCAAAAGAGATTTTGACTTTAGAGAAGGTTCGGGGCAGGGAGATAGCTAATGTTTCTTAAATATGTATCCTACATCAAGTGTCATGGTAGATATATCATTAAAAGCAAACAATAAGACTTGGATAATTCAAATGATTCATTGAAGTTCACCCTGTTGAGAAGCAGCTGAAATTCCGTTCAGATTCCAGTTGGCTTGGACTACTCCAGTTGGCTTTTCATTACTCCAAGTCCTTTATATTTGATCAAGAATATAATAAAGCAACTAATTTCTGTAAAAACAATGTATGACCAAGAGATAAAAATGTATAAAACATGGAGGAGTCAAAAGCAATATATGAGAGATCACTGCAGGCTGAGAGAGTTTAGGAAAGTCTTTTAGGAAAAATAATTTAGCTAAGCCTAAAAAAAAGTCATGCTAATGAATTCATGCAAATTCTTCTAGGACAAGGAAACAAATGAAGGTGTCTGATTTGGTGTGTGGCATCATGATGGTGATGTTTTGGGAGGTCCGTTTGGAGCAACAAAACAAGCAATAAGCTAAAAGAAAGCCCTTTGGATTATCAAGATCTAAGAAGTATTTAATTTTAATAACTAAGGTATAGCAAGTTGGAATACCAATGATACAATTTTTTTGGATTGCTTCTTTATTCTGTAATAACTAAAACATAGATAACAAAGCAATCAGAAAGTAGCTATTACCACCTATGACTCAGAAGTCTAAAATGCAACAATTATTTTTTTAAAATGAAAGTACTACCTCCACAGGTAGAATTGTATAGAATTGAAACCCCAGAAGCATTCTTGTCTCTGAGAATATTCCTGTGGTTTAAAAACCATTTGATGCACACTAAAATATCATTTGATCATATCTCTCTGGAGGCCTCCAGCGGTTTATTCAAGGGCCTAGGAGAGAGTTCAAATTTCTAAGTCTCTGACTTTCAAACACTTTGGCTTCACTTTAATAAACATATGTTCTATAATTCTGATAATAACTGATAATACTCTGTTATGAGATGTTCTAATCATCTTACTAAAGAGGTGACCTATAAATCAGAATAATTCATGATCAATCTTAGAAACAAACCAAAAAAATTGAACAAGAGATGCTAGAGGCCTTAACAGGGCAATAGAAGCCGGTAATTTCCAAAAGAAGCAAATGGATTGCAGAGTTTCATATATATATATTTATCATTGAACCTCTCATTAACTGTTAACTTGGAGAAGTGGAATTTGCAAAATATATTTTGGTAAGTGCTTATCTAAATTTAGGCTTTGAACATTGAAGAAAATACAAAGTTGAAAACAACTGGTTACTGACTTTCTCCAGATAGCTGAAAACAATTGGTTATTGACATTTTCCAGAAGTGATATATTATTCTCTTCTCTGTCCTCCCATAACATTGTGGTGATTAGCTTGTGTATCGTCTTATCACTTTGTAAGCAAGATACATGGGATCTGTCATCAAATAAATCTGAGTTTTGTTCCTGTGTGTGTGTGTGTGTGTGTGTGTGTGTGTGTGTGTGTGTGTAGAAACAACTAAATAAAGTTTTTCAGTTTGGATTGTTTTGCTTATTTTTTGTATGACCCTTAATAAACTTAAAATCTTCTGGGAATGAGTGGCCCATAGAAGAACAAAGGTTCATACTCTGGTTATACAATGCTAAAATTAAATTAACTGTGGTGGTACTTTTCCCCATAATGACTGGCAAGTTTGGCATGGGGTCAATATAAACAGTGAACCAAGAGAAAGTAATCTAGTTAAAATGAGAAGATCTAAATTCTATTCCTTTGAAAAATTTTTTTACAGGAAGAATGATGTTCACAGATCTCAAAGAGGTCCAAATAATTCTACCAGAAATTGTCATCTCCTAGATCTCTTGTCTCATGGTCATGGCTCTAGATAATTAGTAACTCAATGGGAAATTCATTAGTTTTGGCTCAAAGCCCAGTTCCCGGAAACTTTTTATTTTCACCTTCACGCCTTTGAGAAAATTCTTCTTTTAGGTGTCTAGATTTTTGGATCTGAGTGAAACTGTCATATCTTAATTATATTCAAAGCTACCCTCTTGACTTCTCTTTGAGCTGTGACATTAGCCTTCACACTTGGATTGGCTTGAATTCTCTCTGGCTCGAGAGTGAGAACTTCATATGTTTTCTTTTCATCTGCAGACATCTGTATTATGTTTAACTCAGGATTGTAAAACTCGTAGAACAGGAAGGGCTTGAGTAGATCTTGATCACCGTGGGATGTGATCCTTTCAGTCCAAAAGCTACAAAAATCCTTTTTACCAGTGCTTTAAAAAATATTTTCATGAAAAGAAACATGGATAAAGAACATCAAATTATTATAATTATAATTTTAAACACCTTTCTCTTCAACTATAGTGTATCTATCATGCTTCACTTTGTCCACACCAGGTATATAAAATAATTTATTTATAAGAAAATACATGTATAATTTACTGTACTGTTTAACCTTCCTTAGCGCTAGGGAGACACATTTATTTAATCATATGTATTTACTGAATGCATTTTTGTGAATGAAGAAGAATCATAGTCCCATAGTCTGTATAAAGTTTTATAATATTTAAGGTACATTTATATTCATTACATCACTTGATTTTCATTGCAACTCTGTGAGGGATGGAATGGCTATAACTGGAAAATATGAAACCTAGAGATTTAAAGACTTGCTAAAGTTACATGTAAGTGAATGAATTAAGACTATAATACAAGATGTTTGGCATTCTATTAGCTCATATATCTACAACTTCATGCTGCTTCTTAAAAATATGGTTGCTAACTTTCAGAAAGTAAGAGAACTGAAGAGAAATGGTAGATGAAATAACACAGAATAAAAATTTGAGATATCATAAATTTTCATTTTAGGTAAATTAATGAGGTGTTTTCAGTTCATTATACTGGACTGTGTTTATAATTTCTGCCCAAGAATTTTGTCATGAGATTGGGGATTTGACATCTTCACTATTCCATGCCCTATAGACATAGTTATGAGAGCTCTTTTTGACTAAAACTAGTAAATAGTAATTTTGTTCTCACATTAGCAGAAAGTACAAATGTTCTCCAAACTGATCACATTTCAACCAGAGCCATTTGGTATATTCAGTTGATAGATGAATGAGTGACCAGTATAATGGCTGTACTAAAATATTGGGTTTTACAACTGATTTTCAACAATTGCAGAATCTAGGGACACGCCATGTGTCTAACTTGGAAAAAGGAGACTCTATTGGGCTTAAGTATCACCATAAATGTTTGAATGAGTATCCTGCTTAAGACACATAAATTTAGTTATACATTCTCCATGTTTTCAAAACTGTGATAAACAACATTTTGAGTATTGCCAGAAAAGATAGGAGATATGATATTTGTATATACTAATATTCATACTACTTTTCAAAATTATTCTCTATAGTAAATGTCTTACATTTTGTGATACTCTTGAACTGTTTGATATTCACTGCAACTTTGGGACTTTTATTAATCATTCACACTTTTACTTTTTTTTTTTTTACCATCAAGTTTCACTTTCATGAAAGGATCTAGCAAAAATGGAAAATGCATATTTTAATAAATAAACTGTAGGCTCAAATAAGATATTCATAACTTCAGCTTGTACTTAGAGAATTGGGACTTCTTGGCAAGTGGCCCATGTGTAATAAAATACTAAATCTTCTGAATTGTTTTGGTATTTTTCCACAAGTCAACAATGCTCCACCACAATAAATTCTGAAAATTCAGCTGACTCTTGCAATCTTAAAAGTGAGTTCTTTTCTACAGCAAACTTCTTTGCTAAAGGGAACTGGCAAGTAAATCCTGGAATTGAGAGTCTGAGTATTTGTGAATTTCCAGTGGAGATAACTCAGGGGATAAGCAGCATGAGAAAATTTGTGCTTGAAGCTAAAAATTAAAATAAAGAGATTGGGGGAAAGTGATTTGGGGAGGAATAAGGCAGATGTAAAGGAAATGATAGAGATGTGGTGACATCCAGAAGTTATTATAGTATTACAGTTTCTGGTCCTTCACACAATCTGATAAATATGTATTGAATTAATAAACACATAAATAACTGAATGAACAAAGGCATGCCTTTTCAAGCATTAATTTAAAGGAACTTTTAAAAGAGGGATAAGGCTGAGAGTCTTTACAACCAGGTGAATGTAACATTATTTGACCACTTCAAGGGTTTTAGCTTTGGAAAATCTATAAATACCTCTAGTTAAGATAGCACTATTTTAAGCCAGAGGAGGCCATGCTAGATACTGCAGGATGCTACCTTCAGGCAAGGAGTGGCTAGCAGCTATGACAGATCAAGAGTGAATGCAGATGGAAAGTGAGCAAAAACTAGTAGGTGTAAATATACGTCAGCATGATTTATCTATCATGAACAATTTATTTCTCTACTTAGAGTCCATTCCAGTCTTCTTTCAGCCTTTCTTTTAGGTTTTACAACCTACAGTGTTATCTCAATGAATTCTACTCATTTTAGATTATTTGGTCTTTCCCAAAATTGCATGTAAATGTAAATTCTCTGCCTTCCACCTGAAATGCACTTCTCACCATCCTCTTTCCATTTGGAAAACTCCTACTCATTCCTTAGGACCCAATGCAAATGTATTCTTCAATGTGAATCCTTCTTTCATTCCGGTTCTCCATCCTCCAGCAGAAATAACGTTTTTCCACAATAGAGCTCCCACGCTAATGTTACTACACTAACCATGTTGTTTCATGATTAGGTATTCATATCCTTTCCTACCAAATTTAAAAAAAATTTTTTTAATTTCTTTTTTCTTTTTTTTATTCAATATTTTTTATTATGATATTGTGGGGTACAGTTAAGGGTTAAGTATACAAATATGCTTCATTCAGGCACCCTTGTTGATAAGAGGTGTCTCCCCATCCCCAGACAGATATTTACTACCATTAATCCCATCTCCCTACCCCTCCCCACACCATAGTTTCCCACCACTTCCAGTCATTTTCGTGTGGTAATATGTTGGATGATCAAGGTCCACTATATGAGTGAGACCATGTGATACTCAGTTCTTTGATTCTGTGAGAGGTCACTCAGTATTATAGACTCTAGTTCCATCCAGGTTGCTGCGAAATTCATGATTTTGTTCTTTCTTATGGCTGTGTAGTATTCCATTGTGTATATGTACCACATTTTTTTAATCCAGTCCTCTTTTGATGG
>CAUYQG010057271.1:0-19826 GCA_963574415.1 Tarsius wallacei | reverse complement strand
AGAAAAGGCCCAAATAAACACAATCAGAAACACAAAAGATCAAATCACAACTGACTCTAAATCCATCCAAGTTCCTGTGAAGTCCATAGTTTGTCCTTTTGTATGGCTGCATAATATTCCCTCATGTATATGTACCACTTTTTTTTTCTATCAAATCCATTTTCGATGGACAGCTCAGTTGGTTCCATGTTTTTGCTATTGTGAACAGTGCTGTGTAGGTATCTTTTTTGTAGAATGATTTGAGTTCCTCTGGGTATATTCCCACTAGGGGGATTGCTAGGTCATATGGAAGGTCATTTCTAGTTCTTTAAGAAATTACCACACTGTTTTCCATAGACATTGAACTAGTTTGCATTCCCATCAGCAGTGTAGAAGTGTTCCCTTTTCTCCGCATTCTCACCAGCATCTGTTGTTGTTTGTTTATTAATGATGGCCTTTTTTTTTTTACTGGGATTAGGTGGTATCTCAATGTGGTTTGATATGCATTTCTCTGATGATGCACTTTTTCATGTGTCTGTTGGCTGCCCATATTTTCTTTTTCTGAGAAGTGTCTATTTATGTCTTTTGCCCACTTTTTAATGGAACTGTTCATTTTTTTCCTTTTGGCACATTTGAGTTCCTTGCAGATCCTGGATGTCAGGCCTTTGTCAGATATACAGTTGACAAATATTTTTTCCCATTCTATGAACTGTCTCCCCATTCTCTTGATGGTTTCTTTTGCTTTGTAGCTTTTCAGTTTGGTGAGGTCCTACTTGTCTATCTTATCTCTTATGGCATGGACATCTGGGGTTTTGATCAGGAATTGGTTGCCTACTCCAATTTCCATAAGGTTGCCTCCTGTGTTTTCTAAGATTCTTATAGTTTGAGATTTTACATTTAGGTCTGTGATCCATTTAGAGTTGATTTTTGTGTATGGTAATAGGTAGAGGGTCCTGTTTCAATCTTCTACATGTGATCAGCCAGTTTTCCCAGCACTATTTACTGAACAGGTTCTCCTTTCCTCAGTGGTTGTTGGTGGAGGCTTTGTCAAAGGTAAGTTAGTTGAGAAACTGAGGTTTTGCTTCTGGAATCTCTATTCTGTTCCATTGGTCTATATGCCTGTTCTTGTACCAATACCAGACTGTTTTGATTATGGTAGCCTTATAGGTTATCAAGTTTGTTTCCATACAGGTATGCAGAGTAATCTCTGATAAGTTTTTGTATTTCTTCAGAGTCAGTTGTGATTTGATCTTTTGTGTTTCTGATTGTGTTTATTTGGGCCTTTTCTCTCTTTTTTTGGTCATTTTGGTTAGAGGTCCATCAATCTTGTTTATCCTTTTTTTTTTTTGAGTTGGAGTCTCACTCTGTCACCCAGACTGGAGTGCAGTGGCTCCCGGCCACTGCAGCCTCGACCTGCTGGGCTCTGGTGATTCTTCCGCCTCAGCCTTCCAAGTTGCTGGAATTACAGGCACACGCTACCATGCCTGGCTGATTTTTTTATTTTATTGTAGAGGTGGGGTCTTGCCAAGTTGCCCAGGCGGGTCTCAAACCCGCGAGCTCAGGCAATCATTTATCCTTTTAAAGAACCAGTTTTTGTTTTGTTGATATTTTTGATTTGATGATATTTTTGTCTCCTGTGTCTCATATTTGGGTTTTTACTTTGGTAATCTGGATTCTTCTAGGGCTTTGGTGGTCTTGTCTTTGAGTTTTCTTAGGTGATTTGTTAGACTGCTAACTTGTAATCTTTCCATTTTCTTGATGTGTGTTCATAAAGATATAAATTCCCCTCTTATAACTGTTTACATGGCATCCCAAAGGTTTTGGTAAGATGTTTCTTCATTTTCATTTGTTTCTAGGAATCTTTTAATTTCTGTTTTGATTTCTTGGTTGACCCAGTAGTTGTTCAACATCATGTTGTTTAGTGTCCATGTCTTTGTGGGTTTGGGGGAACTTTTGTTGGTGTTGATATTTATTTTTATTCCACTGTGGTCTGAGAAGATGCATGGCAGTATTTCTATCTTATGAGATTTGTTTATGCTTGATTTATGGCCAAGGATGTGATGGATCATGGAATACATTCCCTATAGGGATGAGTAGAATGTATATTCTGTGGTTGTTGGGTGGAATGCTCTGCATGTATCTATTAAGTCCTTTTGATCAGGTGTCAAGTTGAGGTTCTGGATCTCTTTGTTGATTTTTTGCATTGATAATCTATCTAGGGTTGTTAATGGAGTATTTAAGTCCCCGGCTATAACAGTCTTAGAGTCAATATCTTTTTTTAGTTTACTTAGTAGTTGCTTTATAAACACTGGTACTCCTGTGTTGGGTGCATATATGTTTAGGATGGGTATGTCTTGTTGATGTATTGAACCTTTTATCATTATGTAGTGTCCTTCTGTATCTTTTAAAATTTTAGATAGCTTGAAGGTTGTTTTTTCTAATATTAAGATCACGATTCCTGCCTTCTTTTATGATTCATTCACCTGGAGATTAATTTTCCATCCTCTAACTTTGAGTCTGTGTGCCTCCCTTGGTGAGATTAGTTTCCTGGATGCAGCAAAGTATTTGGTCTTTTTTTGGTTGTTGTTAGGTTTGTCATTCTGTGTCTTTTCAGTGGTGCATTTAGTTCATTCACATTCAGGCTGATGGTTGAGATGTGAGTGTTTAAACCTGTCATGAGGTTCTTATAAAGTTTTTTCTTTGTTTTAACTTTTGGGTTGATATATGTGTGTGTTTTCAAGTTTGCAGTCATGATGTGTTCTCTGTTGATTTTGTGTTTTCCTGTTATTTTGGGAGGGACATGCTCTTTCTTTTGTTCTTTCTTCTGTGCTTAATACCTTTTTCAGCGTCTTCTGTGGAGCTGGCCTGGAAGCTTCATAATCTCTTAGGGATTGGATGTCTGGGAAGGATTTTAATTCTCCATTGCTGATGAAGCTGAGTTTGACTGGGTAGAAAATTCTTGGTTGAAATTGTTTATCTTTGAAGACTTTGTAAATTGCACTCCAGTTCCTTCTAGCTTGTAGTGTTTCTGCCAATAGATCTGCTGCTATTCTGATTCATCTTCCCTGGTTGGTAGTCTGACTGTTCTCTCTTGCTGTCTTTAGGAATTTTTCTTTTGTACCTACTTTGTGTAGGCAAATTACTATGTGTCTAGGAGTTGGTCTTTTCATCTGATATCTTGTGAGGGTTCTCTGTATCTCTTGTGCTTGAATGGTAACATCTCTGGTGTGATGGGGAAAGTTTTCTTGGGTAACCTCCTGGAATACTTGCTCCAAGGTGTTTTCCATTTCCCTTTCTTCTTCTGGGATATTAATCAGGCATAGTTTCAGCTTCTTGATATAATCACAAATCTCTTATAGGTTTTGTTCTTTTTTTTTTTGAGTTTTCATTCTATGTTTTTACATATCAAGTTAATTCCATGTTTTGGTCTTCAAATTCTGAGATTCTTTCTTGTGCTTGATTAATTCTGCTTTCCATGTTTGTCATCTTGTTATTTATTTTTTGGATGAAGTTTTTATGACAAAAATTCTCTGTTACAAGGTCTTTCAGTGTTGCATTTTGTCTTTCTTGAATCTTGTTTACTCTTTCCATGTTTCCTTAATCCCTGTTGTATTCTGGGCCAATTGTTGGTGACTTCATTTTTCAGGTTCTGAGGTCTGATTTGTCAGGCATTTTCTCTTTGGTACATTGGAATTACCTGTGTTCTTCCACTGATTTTTCTTCATTTGTGACAGATGTCTTTCTTTTCTCTTTAGTTCCATTATTCAGTGGCAGTGGGAGGGGCTTTCACTTCTGATGTTTGCTGAGCTCTCTATTTTTCCTGATCAGGGCTCTGAATTTGTTCTATTGGAAATAGGGCTGAGTGCTGAGGGTGGGAAACTTTGCTGTCTCTTGTAGGTTTGAGAGTCGAACAAGGTGGAGGATGAGGAGCTAGGATTCAGAAACTACTTTCAAGTCACAGTGTTCACTGACTTGGTATGAGTTACCTGAGACCCAGTCCCCACCACCACTCTATATGATAATGTAATGGGTATGTGTGTGTACCCCTGTTGATTTCTTTGGGGGTCTTCCTCATCCTTTTCTGATCACACCCTTTGTCCCATAGCTGAATCAGGGTAGGAGGTGGGGTGCCTGAGACTCATCACTCATCCTGTCCCTCTGAAGTTTGTGCGTTCAGGATAGTCCCTTTGGGTCATGATCAAACCCTGAGTAGTTAACCCGCTGGTCACTGAGATCGGGTCTGTCACTCTGTGGTAAGCAAGTTGAAGCACTTCCCTGTCCAATTCTCAAGATGGTGGCAGGGTGCCTGTTTCATCTTCTCCAGTGGGGCGCTGCCTCTGGTTCCCTGGCTCTGCTCCTTCTGCAGCCCTTGCTGCCAGTATCTGACTAGGTGCTGCGGTGGTGATGCAGAGCCTGCAGCTGGCACTCACTACTGGCAGCTTCTTCCTAGGAAGGGCTTTGCTGATTTTTTTAAAAATAGCTCTTGGCTTCTGTGACTCAGGAATCACTAGGGTCCAAGCAGAGCAGCAGTGGCCTCACCAGGAGTGCCCTGGTCACTTGCTCCCAAGTACCCACTCAGTCTGCCACTTACATGCCCACTTACTCACAGACACACATGCAAAATTGTCCATACATTTACTTACTCACACTGGAACTCACATAGCCTGACTGGCTCCACTTCCATCTTCCCTCTTTTCTATTACTTGTTTTAAGAAACTCCTCCCAGACCTGAAGTTATAAAGATATTTTCCTTTTAAAAAAAATTATAGTTTCAGAGTTTTGTTTTTCACATTTAGGTATTTAATCCTTTTGGAGTTTACTTTTGTATGACGGTTGGTAGGAATATAATTTTTTTTTAAAGAAAGATAATTTTCTTAAGACTTCATATCAAATAGTTCATCATTTCTCCACTGTTTTTCAGTTTTAGAAATAGTAATATACATAACTGCATGTATCTATTGTTCAGCCTTCTATTCTGACACACTGGTGTATTTGATTACCGCTGAACCAATACCATGCTGTTTAATTATAATATCTTTGCCATAAGCCTCATATGCATTATAACATTTCCCCCTCTTTTGTCTTCTCTTTCAGAATTATCTTGGCTCTTCCTGGATTTACTCCTTTAGATAAAGTTGAAAATAAATTTACCAAGATATCTGAAAAGCACTTAATATTTTTATTAGAATTGTATTGAATTTACAGATTAATTGGGGGGGAAATTTGCATCTTTGCAATAGAGTCCTCTCATCTATGAGCAGGTTATATCTTATCATTTTTCTTGTCTTCTTTTCAAAGTCTTAATAACATTTTACAATTATTTTCTCATAAAGATCTTGCACTTCCCTTGGTAGATTTACTCTTAGGTAGGTACGGTCTGAAAATTTTATGCAAGCCATCATAGCTATTTTCCTATGAAAGTTATAATGTGAAAAAATTAGAATCTCACTAAATGGACTACTTTCAACAAAGAAAATGAATCTACTCCTGTATTGCACGTGAGTTTATGTCTAAAATGATACTTTCTCTGTTTCATATTAAGAAAAAAGAGCTTTCATGGAATATCACCTTCTATAGTCTGTATTCAAGATGTGAATAGTTTATAACTGCCCCGATCCCCTTGATGGGGGAAGCTGCTACTCAGCCTCAGGCCATATTATAATCAGGAAATGTGGAAGAAGAAGGTTGCTAGTTCTTTCATTGTTTTTTCAAGAAAAACTGACAATCTAAATTTTTATATGAAATCTTCTGGTTTTTAAATATTGGCAAATAATTTTTAAAAAACACTTCACATTATGTGAGTCAAACTAAACAAGCCTGAGACCTTATCAGGACATGGGGTCTACCATGCCTGGGATATATTTTCTAACTCTAAATATGTGGTATCTACACTATGAGTGTAAACTAGTGCAACTTCTGTGGAAAGCAGTGTGGCGATACCTAAAAGCTCTAAACACCAACCTCCCATATGACCCCGTGATCCCCCTACTGGGAATATACCCTGAAGAACTCAAATTACTTTATAAAAAAAGATACCTGCACTCATATGTTTATTGCAGCATTGTTCACAATAGCAAGAACCTGGAAGCAACCTTGCTGTCCACCAAAAGAGAACTGGATTAAAAAAAATGTGGTACATATACACAATGGAATATTACGAAGCCATAAAAAAGAACAAAATCATGAATTTCGCAGCAACCTGGATGGAACTAGACTCTATAATATTGAGTGACTTCTCACAGAAACAGAAAACTGAGTATCACATGTTCTCACTTTCCTGCCCTGCCTTCATGATGCTGGTGGGGTGCCTCTCTTGTCCTCTTCCATGGGACTTTGCCTCTGGGCTCCCTCTGCAGCCTCTGCTGCCTGTGCCCTGCCAGGCACTGAAGTGGTGAGGCAAAGTCAGGAGCCAGCGGTCTCTCTCCTGCTGCACCAGTGAGGGAGAGCCTGGGGTGTTATTTTCTCCCCACCACTTTTGTCCATTTAAAAAAGATAATAATAGCCAGGCTCAGTAACCCCAGCACTTTGGGAGCCTGAGGTGATTGGACTGCCTGAGCCCGCGGGTTCAAGACCCACGTGGGCAACTTGGCGAGACCTCATTTCCACAATAAATCAAAAATTAGCCGGGCGTGGTAGCGCGCGCTTGTAGTTCCAGCTACTTGGAAGGCTGAGGCGGAAGGATCGCTGGAGCCCAGCAAGTCGAGGCTGTGGTGGCCGGGAGTGGCCTCTGCACTCCAGTCTGGGTGACAGAGTGAGACTCCAACTCAAAAAAAAAAAGATAATAATAAGTATGGGTTGCTGTGATCTGGGAAGGGCCAGGGACGAAGCAGAGAAGCTACTTGCTCACGAGCCCCCACTTAGACAGTCTCTCCCAACATTTTCTTTCCAGGGAGGGTTTGTTGATTCAAAAAAAAAAAGAAGAAAAGAAAACAAAAAGAAAATGGTGCTTGGCTTCTGATCCCAGGAATCGCTAGGGTGCAAACCCAGCAGCTGTGGCACCAGAAGAGCCCTGGCCGCTAGCTCCCTAGCCTTCACTCAGTCAGTCACTCACACACCCACTCACTCACCAGCACGTACACAAAATTTTCCACACACTCACTCACGCACATGGGGACTCGCAAAGTCCGTCTGGCTCGGCCACCATCTTCCCGACTATGGGAGTAAACTACTTTCAAGTGAAAAAACTTACGTGGCTGATGCGACTGTCTATTTGTGTCCACACCTCTTTGAATGTACCTGTTCTAATGTGGTGGCCTGTATTTGATAAATTTTTCATATTAATAACCTGTGACTATTGCTAGCACAATGAAGCAGTGGTTGTAAACTGACTGGAGTGCTCACTCTGTCTCAGCCAATTTGCAAAGAGGCTACATACATTTCTTCTTTGAGATTCCTATTATCAGTATAACTACCTCTAAGGTTAGAACATTCTGTTTCCCATATTTGCTGGTTAGACAAAGGGTTGTTTACACTGAGTTCTTTGACCTCATTTCTGCCTTTTTGTATTTAGCTTTTGCAGTGTAAATTGGAGAAACACGATAAGAAGAATAGGGCTACAAGGATTGAGTCATGACCCTTGCTTTTCCTGATGGTTCCTCATCCCTGTTCTCTCTCATCAGCAGGCACTAATGACACATTTGACTTTTGCTTAAATGAAGACACCAAAATAGAGGACAGTATGGAAACTCTGACGGGTCTTACTTACCTGTGCATCCTCAGGATATGGAGTTAGCAACCTAATGAAAGGTGTTTACTTAATAATAAACACATTGCTGCTACCCTGTGCAGTATAACTCTCTGAAAGCCCAAAAACATAATACATATTTTTACACTTTATTTTATATCAAATCTCTAGTTTAAAAAATGATCATCAATGTTAGGTGTACAGCTGTAAGTAACATTTTATTTTTCACATCTAATTGGCATGGACCTTTAAGGGGTCAGTGGTTTATAATCCACATCTTCAGAAATATTGTTGGCTATTGCACAGACTTTTCATTACCATAGCCACTTATAAAATAATTCAAAATAAGCATTATCAGGTCTTCTAAGAAAGGTAATGAAAGGATTCCTTTGCTCGAAATAGGCCACAAATGAGGTTGACATGAAGAATGTTCTTGCAGAAGCAGCATGGAAAGACAAGTAATGCAAGTGAATTCTTTTTTTTTTTTTTGAGTTGGAGTCTCACTCCAGCCCAGGCTGGAGTGCCGTGACACACTCACAGTCACTCCGGTGTCAACCTGCTGAGCTGCTGAGCTCTGGAAATCCTTCCACCTCAGCCTTCCAAGCAGCCAGAACTACAGGCTCATGCTACCATGCCCAGCTAGTTATTGATTCGTTGTAGAGATGAGGTCTTGCCAAGTTACCTGGGCTGGTCTTGAAGCTGCAGGCTCAGGCAATCCACTTTCCTCGGCCTCCCAAAGTGCTGGGATTTCAGGCTAAACCACCGATCCCAGCCGTGAATTCTTAAAATTTTACCTTCTCCTCCTTCTCTGTTCCTCTGTTAATTCTTCTTTGCTTAACATTTTGAATTTTAATACCATACTGATTTTTTTCCATTTGATGTCATACCTATTCTGGAGAAAATTTAACAGAAATCGTTCCACCAATATTTAAAACAAGTGGAGGTGTTATTTGGGATATCTGTATTGTTTGGGATTATTTTAAATCTCAAAAATTGCTTTATTTTCTCTATGGACTATTTTATTTTAAATTGGGACAATATTTCTTTCTTCTCAAATTCCAATATAGGTAGGAAGAGAAAAATAAAATTTCACTGGGGCAGAGAGTCAGCCTAGTTGACATATATCTTAATTGCCTTGATAGCATTTTCTGAACATTGATAAGGTAAAATATGGTTGAGATAACATTTTTCAAGGATTCAAACATAAGGGAAAAGGATCATCCCCTTATATTATAAAAAATTAGCATTGGTCTGTCATTTATTTAACTTTCTAGTTTTTCTATTAGTCTAGGTCCCCAGATTACAAATAATCTCTTCCTCTAAACATAACATTCTACTTAAATTCATACTCACTAAAGAATTTACCTCAGCAAAGAGGGAGGAGATAGCCCTCTTTCCGTATCATTCATGTTATTGATATAAAGACAAAACTACCCTCCATCCTTTGTGCCAAGTTGGTTAGCCTTCTGGTGCAGCTTTTTTTTTCAATTATTATGTTTAAAATAGATTCTTATCCAACTCATCACAAATCTTGCTTTACAAAAATATATTCTTTTGTATATAAATCTGAGTGACCCATAATCCGCACTCAGTTCTCACTCTATTATAGATTTTATATTTACCTCTTGTAAAGGTGGTATGGGTAGCAGAACATGGTAAATAAAAAATACATATAGCTTTTTAGAACAAAGGTTTTGCTAGTGGAAGCAATTTAAAATGTTTCAGTTAATACTGACTGTTTTTAAAAAAAAGATAGATGAACAAATTCTGGAATTTTACATCCATCCATTTTTTTCCCTAATGCTAATGGAGTATGTGTCCTTGACATGTATGTTTACTTGAGTGATAATTTTGATGGGTTGCTTTTTTCTTCAGGAAATTAGTTAAAATAGGTCTTTTCCCAAGGTTACCTCATATTTAAAAATATCTCCTAACTTTTAAAGCAATGAGAAGATAGTGTGTTTGGCAAAAGGCCAATTTTTTTTTGTTATGAAATGAGACTCATGTGTAGGTGGAAAGGGAACAGGGAGAAATGTCTGCAGCTAAAGTTTAGAAAGAATTCCAAAGCAGATAAAACAGGCAGAGAGAACCTTTGTGCTATGGGTGTGACCTACTGCACACCTGTTTTTAAAGAGTCCTATTATCTGCATTTTCATAATCACCCTACTCATTGAATTCTACTTTCCCACCCCCAAACTCTCCCCTCTACCCAGGCTGTCCTAGATACAAGCCCTGGTGAAATCGCAACAATAAATAAATGTGCCTCTCGTAATTTTTTAATCTAGTAACTGAAAGGGAGCATTTATTTATTTAACATTTGCTGTATTTCACACATGCTGAGCACTTGTTGTCAGCAAAAAAGAATTCCAATAAAATATAGGGTGTAATGTGATTTTAACAAATTAATGCCAAAAAGTTGAAAAATTTTATTTTATTTCCAAGTACTCTGTAGCTTCAAATATCAGCAGAATTTGTAAAACTTATCAGTTAATGTCATTCTTATTAGAAGATTTTATTGTCTGAATCTATCTTTGGATTCAGGTCATTTCTAATATTAATGATGCCAGCTTTAGTCTTAGACATTCTCAGTTATATCTTAACAATATTTGCTTAAAAGCACAGAGGCTGAATGTTATTAAAAATTTTTAAGTGTTGCATTTTTTAAGACTTTTATAACTGGCCGACGGAAAAAAACAAAGCGCCCCTTGTAAAAATTTCTTTTAATATCCAACATATTCATACATTATAGATTCTTTAGTATAATTCATTTTAGAAAACATGTAAGCCATAAACCCAGAACTTGCCAGTTAGTTATATTTAGCTTGTTTTCCAAATACTAACTTGAAGCAGAACACTGATTTTCAACCAGAAATGTATTTCATGTGCATACTTTTTCTCAAATATTATACTCTTCTGCTTAAAAGAGGACAGTTGAAGGGAGTATCCTGTCTCTTGACTGAATCTGGAAAATTTTATATGTATAATAAATAATTATTGATTTGATGTGGGGTGGAGGCCACTTTTTAATTCAAAAAATGACCTCCTCAGGTCTCCTCCCACAGTGGGAGCTTTTCTGTCCTCTCAATAAATCCTGCTTTCTTTAAAAACGTTTTTTTTAAAGTCTCCTGGATTCATCACAGATATGACCTTGATATTATATTGGGTTAAAGAATATTAAAACCAAAGACTGAGATCCAGAATAACTGTTGGGATGCCTATGCCATTGAGTGGTCAAGCACCATTCGGTTGAAACACGCTCACTTCACATGCTTTGGCTTAGTAATCCCAGGAAACCTTGTTGAACTGCTAGAAGGCACAAGAGATGCAACCATATTGGAAATGCTCTAAGGTTCCTTTTAATCCTCTCCCTCTGTCTCCTTCTTATCTTTAAAAGGAAATAGTCATGAAAGGAAAGAGGCAGCATGCTGTGAGAAACCAAGCAATAGGTTGAAGTTCAAGGCTTGAGATTCTAAATCATATCTCTGCTGACAACAGTGTGGGGATCATTGCAAAATTATTTATCCTTTTTACAAACGAGTTATTTCCACCTCCCTCATTTATTAATATAAACATATGAGATTGAACTAAATCTCCAAAGCCTGGCTTTTCCAGCTCCCAAACACTGTAACTCAGACTGTTCATAAAAAATAGATGTAACTCTGGGATGTTCATCTTCCAAAGTAAAGTTGTAAAGAGTCTGGACTTTTTTCATTAACAAATGCCAGAATCTATAAGAACTTTGTGGGTGCTCAATAAATATTAAACAATCAATTTTATCTTTCATCTGCAAAATGGGGTGAGTTATGCTGACTTGTCTCCCAGAATTTCATGTGAGAAATAATAAATGAAAACAAAGCACTTTTCAGATAATGAAGTAATTTGAATAAGCTGCTTTAATAGGTCTGAGGTCTAGATAGATGATGCAAGAATAAAGTGTCTTTTTTATTATTATTACCTATGTGCAATACAACCATCTCTTCATCTGTTTAATAAGAAATAATCATTATCATTGCTTATCACCAAAAGTCAGCATGAGTAATTTCTGTGCAAATGGAATTTTTCGTGTGATTTTAACATTTATCACTTTTAACAAAATGCAGCTTTTATTTTTACCTTATTTCAAAATGGAATCATATATTGATTTAAATAGTCTAATGAAGTATTCCATCAGTATGATACTATTCTGCTCAATGAAAATGCTCGTTTCTGAAATGACCGATACGCTGCACAAATGAGAAAATTGTACATTGAATAATCCTCCTACTCAAAAATAATACAATTTGGGGGTTATTAATAAGGAAAATGATATATTACATTTTAGCTTGCTAGAGACTTCAAGAGTATGATTTTTTTAATGTTTATGTTTAGTAAGTGATATGTTCTATTTTTTTAGTGTTCCGACAAAAGACAGCCAGAAGACAATCTGATGGTGACAAGTTCCATGGTCTTCGTAAGAAACAAGGTACTGACACTAACTTCAGTCTATTTAGTAATCTCTAGGTAAGATTTTTAAAAATCTTATGAATATTGACTAAAGCCTACTAAAACAGAAGTAAATAATTGTGCGCTTGATAAATTTTACTCTTAAGTTACTCTCACACAGATAAAATTTTGTCATAACAAAATAAATGCAAGAAAATTATTTTAATCAACAAAGGCAGAAAATGGCTTTGTCGGAATGTTTGTGGTGATATTGTTGATGTCATGATGGCTCCAGGAAAGTCAAGTCAAGAAAAATTCTCTGACATGCATCAGAGGACACATTTCATAGATCTGTGGAGGAAAACCTCTCAAAGTTGGCTTGGGGACATGGCAAATGATCAATTCCTCAAAGACAAGAGCTAGCATAGGTTTTCTATGCTTTGCACTAAATATCAATCAAAGACAGTACCTTTTCCTACTGTCCCCTTGCCTCCAGCTCTTGACCCAACATTTTTTGAACAATTATTTTTCATGCAGAGAAGAGCTGAAAACTGTAGCCACAGAAACATCTCACACAGGAGGAATATTTTCTGCCTCCAATTTTCCTTGAAATGCTTGCTTTCTATTGAAAAGAAAGACTCTAGCAAATTATTTATTATGATTTTTTTCTGACAAGGCTTTACTCAATGTTCAAAAATGAAAAATATAAAAGATGACAGAGGTAGGGGGTAACATTAGTTGCCTCTGATAATCAATGAGCATATACAAACCCACCTTTAAAATAATTTGAGTCCAAAATAATATTACCTTGAAGTTGATCCCAGTACATTGTTGAAAGAGACATTAGAATAAAACCAGTAAGTTGTTTCACAGCAGCCACTAACCACTCCCATTGTCAGTCTCCTTTTGTGCCATGCTGAGATGGCTGGGTACAAATTACACCAACTTCTAACACCCACTGAAACATTAAATATAGAAACTCAACAGACCTTCTCCTAGTATGCTACAAATAGTCCTCCAAAGATATGTTCTTTTTTAAATATCTTCTTTTTTTTATTTTAAAGATGTGGGGTACAAGTCAGGATTGGGTACATAAGTTGTTTACGCACAGGTGAAGTTTAGGCCTCCCATTGGACCTTGCTTCACCTGGATTCGGATCAGGCACCCTTACTGATGTTATGTGCCCCCTCCCTCCCTCCCCTGGCAGATGTATTCTTAAATGAGGGACCCTTACCCATTACTCCTAGTAGCATTTCCCACAGCAACAAGGCTGTACTTAGATCATTCTTCCAATTAAGTCCATGGCGTTTGAATGCAACAAGTGATGGAGCTGAACTTGCATCCTCCCATGAATCACTTGAGTATACTGCTTGTGAGGTTTCGTACCCCAAAAACCTCTTTTTATTTAATAATTTTTAATTTTTAGTGATTTCATATTTGGGGGAGTCTACTACTATCCTCCCACTGTGCATTTATCTCTCTCAAGAAATAAATGTAAAGCTCCATGTGAGATCATTGAACAATAAGGATCAGAATAGCTACTAAAGAATTAAACAGAGTCGATCAGATAATTCCTACTTGGACTCTCCCACATACCTCACAGAGTTTTGGAGAGAACAGAGAGAGGAGATATTCTGAGTTCTTTGGGAGAAAAATATCTGAAGCATTTTTCTTATAAATTATTCCATTACCATGTTTTTAATTAATTTCTGTTAGTATTAAGGGGAAAATATGAAGAGGGCCACAGGTAATAAAGAGAAGTGATATATATCAAGTGTAGTGAAGAAATTCTTGGAAAGCTTGATGTTATCAATAGTCCTTCTGGTGGTCCCACAGAGACCAGTATATGGAAGAGCTGCTAGTATCCATTAAGCCTAGATGAGTTTGTTCATTATTCTACCATATGTATAAAAAATTAGTACCCATCTGTACACAGGAAGAAAGGGGAGGAGAGAGTGGTGAAGGGAAACAAGGACCTAATTATAC
Source organism: Tarsius wallacei (assembly GCA_963574415.1). NCBI lineage: Eukaryota > Metazoa > Chordata > Mammalia > Primates > Tarsiidae > Tarsius > Tarsius wallacei. The sequence goes on along the minus strand of CAUYQG010057271.1, from coordinate 5,755 downwards.
AATATTTTACTGACTTACCACGAGTCTATATCTTGTTATCTAGTTTGCATCATCAAGGTCAATTATCACTAGATTTTTAAGAATTCCTTGGGGACTAAAATACTAAAATTTTAATCAAATTTTGCCTGAAATTTTTTTTCCATCTGCATACTTAAATTCAACTTGATGGTATTTTTTTTTATTAGCTGCCTTAGAGTAGTTTTCCTAGATTACTTTACCCTAGACATCAGTAACTTACCAGAATGGAGCAGAATATTGTTCTATTTATAAGAACTGAAAGAATATAAAATTGTATCCACTGCTTAAAAAAACAAACCCTGATGATGACTACAATCTTCAGGGAAATTAGCACCTAGCATAAGAAATAAGTATACTTAGGAATACTTGGGATTATTTTGAAATAAAAGTATTAAGTACCTAAAAGGGCTTATTCCATCTAACCATATTTCTTTAAACTGTTTTAGATATTATAATCATTCAGTGATTGATGAACAGTCTTTGATCCTAGGATCTCTTGATGTGCTAGGAAAAGCAGTATGATTTCTACCTTTTATTCGGTAGAAAACAATTTTTAAAAGGGTCTTTTATGAAATGTTTGTCAGAATCAAGATTTTGTAAAAGACTAGACAAGTTCTCTAAAGAAGGTAAAAGGAACTATTTAATTCTTCTTCTATTTGCTGGAAGGAAAAGATATTATGAGAGCCAACTATTTTCCTACTAAAAGTATAAGCATTTCAAATGCACAAAGTTTAAAGCTGCCAAGGGATTGCCAGGAAGCTACATTATTGCTAAGTCAAAGAATTTTCCTGAGGAACAGAAAAAAAATTAATTGGCACCATTTCCGTGGAAACTCAACAGATTTATTCAACTCAATTTTCATATCTTAAAAAAATATAAGGAAAAAATGCTGAGGACTTTGGATCACAGATAAAATTTTCCATCAAAACACAGTTTTAAAATCAATTTTCTCCAAATTGGACTTGAAATTAGAAAACGTAAAGAGAGCTATCAGAGATAGAATGAACTGCCACCGCACTTTCATCCCCCTGTCCAAGATTTAGCTTCACGGGGAGGCAGTCAAGGATTTGTTTTTCAACATTACCAGAGAGAGAACTGAATTTTGTCAGTGCACTTGAAGTTGATCAGGGTTTTGAAGTCTGTGTTACATTATCTAAGCTCAATGAAGACAGATTTAGTACCTTCAATTTGAATCTATTAAACCTATAATAAGGAAAGATTGCTTCCCAATGACTAGAATGTTTGCATTGATTTGGTCCCTGCCAAATAATAAAGTTTCTATAGAAGATGCTTGGTATTTAGAAGACTGCAAAGTGAACATAATCAACTCAAAGGATGCTGAGGAATGTAAGAACTTCTCCAAAAATGTGGAAATATCTGTCTAATTTTTCTCTGCCTCAAAAAATCATATAATAACCTAGCATCAAGTTTGCACACAATTTCCAGACCTACTATATTATTTACTTGGACTGTGCAGAGGGGCCGTTTCTATCTTTACCAAAATCATCCCCATTTTACTAATATAGTCTTATCTTAGATATGACACATGGCAATGGATGAGATTCCAGTATTTTTAACAAGCAGCCTCCTTGTGATCAGGGATCCCATCCACAAGTCTCCTCTGCCAGACAGTTAAATAGTGAACCTTATCAAGGATATCTTGTTGCTATCACGACTACAGGACAAACCATTTGTTTGATGGGTGGGGTTGGGTGGGTAGGAAGAGCACACCCTGACTGACTGCCTATACCAGTCACTCCCAACTCTAGATGAACATAAGAATTATTTGCAAAGCTTCTAAAATTTGGCTAGGAGAATAGTAATCAGCAATAATCTCAAAACCACCATACAAAACACAAAATCCCACCAAAAGAAACTATGCTTCAGAGACCACCTGCAGTCAAATTTAGCCCCTAAATATAATTTAACAATAACCCACACAATATAATTTAATTTTTTTTTGGCACTTGAGATCATGTTTTATCTAAAGATTCACATTTTCTATAAATTTCCTATAAATGTATCAGTGGCAACAAATACTTTTGCTACTATCATGTGCTTTTATCTTTTTCATGTTTTTTCCCTAATATTTGAGAGATATTTCTCTAAAGTCATAATTCTACCGAGTGGAGATAATAAGAATGAATTAATATATGTATTTGTAACAATGGAGACTATCTAAATGTATTTAATAAGCAGGTAGTAAATCTCATTTACTCTGTAATTTTATCTGTGTGGTCCACACAGGTGTGGTCCCTGCCTACCAATTCTTCAGTCCAGACAACAACATCATTATTGACAGGTCTTTTAGTGGGGAGCCATGCATACTCATGGGAAAGGTACAGTCAGGCAATAGATCTTTTATGGGCTCTCTAAGTGTCCAATGCAGCAGCACTTTGATAAATGTTAAATAATAAAATTGCCTATAAGCAGGAGAACTGGGGAGACATGGGGAAAAGAGAGTGCTGATCTCTGAGGTATTTTCATCAAACTGTTTTTGCCAGTGTTGGATATATTAAACAGAAAATATGGAAGATTGTCAAAATGTAGTCATTTGTACTTCATAAAAGAATAATGTCCTCAGTTCCCTTTTCTGATATAACTTACATTTCCATTTGTCACATTGCTCACAAAAGTTTTTGTTGTTGTTGTTAAAGTCATACCTTGAAAATGTGTGCAATAGCTGAGTTCTTGCATAAAATGGCAATGTGTTCAGAGCCCACAGTGTTGCCTCTCTCATGGCATTATGAAATGAAGTCACATCTTAAAAAAAAAAGATAAACTTCTTAATAATAGTGAGAACAAAGACAGGAAAACAAATCTTTTAGAATCTAGGACTAACTCCAATTAAGTCTAAGATTGAAAAAGGTAATTGAAACAACAACAAAAAGAATCAGTAGCCTTCCCCTGATTACTATGAAACAAAGCAGTCCTTTGCTCATGAAAGAAGGTATTTAATCCCACCCTCACCCACTGATCCCAGCTATTTCTCTACAACACAAATGATAATTTTAAAAAGTGCTCTGCTCCCTGGCTCTGGTCTTTCTACATACATGCAGAAAGTAGTCCTTCCAGCAGGAAATGAGGGATAGGTAGATTAATGTTACACTCTGCTGGTCCTGGGAATCTCAAGTAAAGCTCTGTGAAGGAGGGATGGGTTGGTCAAGAATTCTGTCGGTAATTTATGCAGGACTTAGGTACATAGTGCCAGGGAATCGTGTCCCACTTCTATGTGGCAATGCTGCATTAGGCAAAAGCCCACTAAGCCCTAGGATTTTTTTTTTTTGAGGTGGAGTCTCACTCTGTAGCTCAGACTGGAGTGCAGTGGCCGCTCCCGGCCACCGCAGCCTCCAACTGCTGGGCTCCAGCAATCCTTCCGCCTCAGCCTTCCGAGTAGCCGGAACTACAGGGGCGCGCTACCATGCCCAGCTAATTTTTTGATTTATTGTAGAGAGGAGGTCTCACCAAGTTGCCCAGGTGGGTCTTGAGCCCGCGGGCTCAGGCAATCCACTCACCTCAGCCTCCCAGGGCGCAGGATTACAGGCTGAGCCACCGAGCCCAGCCAGCCCTAGGATCTTGAGTTGTGAACTGTGCCTATTAAAGTCCTATGCAGTCCAAAGAAAGAGTACAAAATTTGACCTTAACACAAGGAATAGAACCAAAGAACAAATAAACATCAAATGTCTTGATGAATAGTAATGCCATAGATACGTTCTCTTTCAAGAAGGATTGAAGACAAGAACAAACTAGTAATCTGAAAACTTCAAAGACTACTCCAGAGGAAAGGAAGAAGAATTTCATTGTAAACACTCAGGATAATTATACTTCTAAAATGAGTATTTAATGAATACATGCCCCAAAACACCAAATTAGCAACATGGAGATGATGAGAAACACACGCACATTCACTCATGAGTATGTGCACACACACAAAGAACTTTTCAACTCACAATTTGTAACCGTTTAAATCTGAAGCTTTTTATAAATATATTCACTTTTTTCAAAAATTTTCTAGAACAATAACTTTAAAGAAGTATGGGCTTATTTAAATTTTCATTTATTTAATTGAAGCTAAAGTAGTCAGCTTTCAGGTTCAATACTAGACAATCGGTGAAAATATGCAAGAGCCAAAAAAGAAAATTTCAGAATATTTTGAACTCATGAACAAATTGAAAACATGGAGTAAAGATAGTAGCAGAAAATCAGGAGTCAAATTCAGGCTTAGATAAAAGCAAATGAGGTGAAATACATTTTAGGTGAGATAACAGAATGAGATGAAACGTGACATAAAGAAAAGCGATTGAGTGACAAGAGGAAGAATGGTAAAAATAAAATAAACTGGAAAGCTAAAGTTTCACTAGCAAATTAAAACCCATACTGGTCACAACAAAAAGGACTGACACTGGGTAAAATCAAATTAGTGAAGTAGAGAACATATTGGAGAAGCATTTGTTCTCAGTACATGGAAAGACTGAAAACAATAAGATGTGGAGAACAGAGATCCAAGTCATGTATGACAGGTGTTATAAAAATAAAACAGAACATGTAACCAATGACCTCATTGAGCAAAGCATTGGAAAATCAGGAAGTTGGAGAATAGGATGTGCAGATTGGATGGGCTCACTGTGATCCAGGAAAAAGTAGGGGAAGTTAGCCATACTTAAAAGCACCCTAGCAAATATTTTTAGTTATAAGGGAGAAGAAACAACCTTAAAGTATTGAGCAAATATCTTACCATAGGTTTTCTATTAAAATAAATAATCCATTTTAAAAATTAGAGAATTTGTGTGAGATAAATTTGAGATAATGAGCTACAGGGCTGATTCTAGAAAAGATCACAACTTTAGAAGTGTATACTTAGTCAGGTATTTTGTTCATGTAGGAAGAAAACAAGTAGAACATTTTTTAGATATCTAAAATTTTAAAGAGGTTTTCAGTTCTATTTCATCATGAAGGTATTACCCAAAATATATTCTAATCTAATGAGAGATTAAACAAAATTAAAAGCTTAAAAAGATGTTATGGTATTAAAAACCGTGTAGTGAATAATGAATCTAGCTACACATAGAATTAAATTTAAATAATTATTGTAAATTTAGTTATAAGACATATGAACATAAAATACTGGTGATAAAGAAAAGCTACACATGCAAGTAATTATAATTTTATAGCAATAATCTGGGTCCAATGTCCAAATAATGTAAAAATATCTAGGAAAAGAAGAAAAAGAAAAAGTTTTTTATTTATGACTATTAATAAAAAATATGAAGTAAACAATATCTCCAAAATTTTAAAAAGTAGACATTATTTTAAAATAAGGCTGGGCACATTGGCTCACAACTATAATTCCAGTTCTTTGGTAGGCTGAGGCAGGAGGATTTCTGGAGCTCAGGAATTCAAGATCAGGCTAGACAACATAGCCAGACCTCATCTCTACAAAAAGTCTAAAAATTGGCCAGGTGTAGTGGCACATACCTGTAATCCCAGCTACTAAGGAGGCTTAGGCAGAAAGATCATTTAAACCTAGGAGTTCAAGTCTGCAGTGAGGTAAGATCCTGCCACTGCACTCCAACCTGGTTTACAGAATGAGACCCTAACTCTAACTACAAAACACTGCTCAAAGAAATCAAAGATGACACAAACAAATGGAAAAATATCCCATGCTCATGGATTGGAAGAATCAACATTGTGAAGATGTCTATCCTACCAAAGGCAATCTACAGATTCAATGCAATAC
>CAUYQG010057270.1:0-10392 GCA_963574415.1 Tarsius wallacei | reverse complement strand
GGCTGAGGTGAGTGGATTGCCTGAGCCCGCGGGTTCGAGACCCGCCTGGGCAAGCGAGACCTCATCTCTACAATAAAATCAAAAAATTAGCCGGGCGTAGTAGCGCGCGCCTGTAATTCCAGCTACTTGGAAGGCTGAGGCGGAAGGATCGCCGGAGCCCAGCAGGTCGAGGCTGCGGTGGCCGGGAGTGGCCACTGCACTCCAGTCTGGGTGACAGAGTGAGACTCCAACTCAAAAAAAATAAAAATAAAAATAAAATAAAAAATAAAATAAAAATCTAAATGTTTTCTAAAAACCAAAATTTCGTGAAAAGCAACACTTTGAGACTTTTAGGGAAAAAAAATACGGTATATGAGACAATATTTAAAACCTTAAGGTAGGGAAGAATTTCCTAGGATAAAATACTCTTTCTTAAGAAAAAGCACAAACTATAAATGAAAATTTGGTAAATTTGACCAAATTAAAAACGAAAAACTATTGTTCAATAAAATGCAAAATACAAGTCATCAACTAGGAAGAGTAGATATGTGCAATGTATATTACTAAAATGAAGGATCTAGAATTTCTAAATGAATTACTATAAGTCAATAAGAAAAGATGCTCCAAATGAAAAAACAACAAAAGACAATTCATAAAAGAGGAAACTCAAAAGGTATGATATACATATATGAAAAGATAGTCAACTTTATTCAAATCAGGCAAACACACTTTCAAACATTGAGATTCTATTTTATACCCATCACATTAGCAATAGTTGTAAAGTCTAACAACTTTTAGTGTTGGTAAAGCTACAGAGAAATAGGAACTGAGGTTACTGAGTTCTAGTGGGTAGGCACATCAACTTGGTACAACCTCCCTTGGAAAACATTCTTCAGCATGTATCTAGGAGAGATGCCCTTTCACCCAATCATTCTTTTCTAGGTATGTACTCTAAGGGAAATTCACACATGTGTGCAAAAGAAGATATGTACAAGATTGCTTATCATAGTATTTTATATGAAACACAGGAATAATCTTAACACCCATCGACAAAAGAATAGTTGAGCCAACTGAGGTACTTGCAGAACTTGGTAATCAAAACACCTCTACGGGACAAATACATAAGCCCATGAGAAACAGAAAAGACAGAGTTGTAAACGTAAATGGTTAACATTGAGGAATGGTTTCAGATGATTATAGAGAATCAGAGCTTCCTTTTTTTTTTTTTTAAAGACAGGGTCTCACTACTACGTTGCCCAGGCTGGTCTCCAACTCTTGGGCTCAAGCGTAGAACTTTAAAGAGTCAGGAAGCAAAATTTAGACAACAAACTAAATATTGTTCCCCTGATGTTACTCATCTTATTCCAATACTTCTGCTGTCACTCAAAATATTTTTGTCACACCCTTTTGATAAATACTTTCCAAACCATACTTTTTTTTAATTCAGTGAAAGAAAACTAACTTTGTTTTTATTTCCACACCTCATTCTTGATCCAAAGCAAAATTATTCAGCATGATAAAGTGCTTGGCACACAATAAGCAAATAATAATAGTCACATTAATAGCTATAACTTACATAGCATATATATATCTGACACTGTTCTACTGTTCATAGATGTGGATTCATTTAATTCTCATAACCACTGCCTGTGAAGCAAGTACCACTATTCTCCGATTTCAACTGAGGAAACTGAAGTATAGGGAAATTAAGTAACTTCCCCAAGGTCACATGACAAGTATCTGACAGCTGGAATTTGAAGCCCTGCATTTGGCTCCAGAGCCTAAGTTCTTTATCTCTACAAGAATACTTCCTCAATGAGTGAATGGATGATCAGCACTTTATTTATCCAACTTGGTCCCAAATGACTTCTGGCTCTCTGTCTTCTACTGATGACGTGGGATGATGTTCAAAATTAGATATAAAAATGCTAGTGGGTTTGTTTTTCAAATGAGTCTCATTACATGAGGCTCACGTCTCCTAATTCTGGTTTGCAACTGAAGGTCCCATTAGTTGTCAAAATCTCTAGAAATCATCTTACCCACCGCTTTACTTTTCATCTTCTGACTCCGGGTCAGTTAACTCACTCCTTCCACAGGCAAAGAAAACACCTAATAGGCCAGCCACAAAGCATGACAGAACCTTCAGGCCAAAGCCAAAGAGAAAAGCCTGGAATTAGGAGGGCTGTGAGGATTCTTCCCCAGGCAAGGGACTTTCCTGGAAGCAGGAAGTGGCAGCAGAGAAAAGTAATGAAAAGCAGAAGGAGAAAGGTCAACAGAACTACAATGAACACAGAACGCTACAAACTTGGGTTTACCCAAGGCCGCCAACCTGGAGTAGGTCCCAGAAACAAGACTGTTAGCTCCTGTCTATGGACAGTCATAGTCAGCAAGGCAAGAATATGGTAGTTCAAAGTCTGTCCAATTCAATGAGGGGCCCCATGGTCGTCAGCACCCCAGTCATCTGGAGAGGCTGACAAGGACGAGGCAGCTTTTCCAAGTCACTGGAACCAGGAATCAGGATCAAGATCAAGTCTCGGGAGAAAACCAAGCAGAAATTTGATCAGAAGCCCGGTCAAATGGACAAGCATGCAGGAGAAGCACAGGAATCTCCCCTGAGATACCAGTGCCTGGCCTCTGAGCCCAATGACAATTCCATGCCCAGAAAAGAGGAGATGGAGACCTTAAAACTCTTCTGGGATCCGTCAGAACTGGCCTGAGTCTGTAGCTGTCCAGTGCTTGTGGTCATTGGAGCAGGACTGAGAAAGAGGTCTACCCTCTGGTGTCCTCCACTGAGAGAATGAAGATGACCACCTATGCAAGAAGCTTGGCCATGGTTATGCAGAATCTCATAAAATCAACTATTAAAGGTAGTCCTTGTTTATTCAAAGTACCTACTTAGAAATCTTACAAAAGAAAAGATGCCCGAGTCTAAGAACCTTTGCAAAGACAGCACCATCCTTGCCAATTTTCTGAAATGACAGAGTAGCGAGATATCTCTTTCTGAGATACATTTCCAGGAGTTAATGTGGATGGACCTCACTTTGGGTTCCTTTCTGAACATCCCAGGTTTTAATTATTTCCAAATTTACCTTAACAAAGAAACCATATAAGGATTTTAAAGGAGAAGGAAAAACATGAAAGGAGATAGAGAATGGGTCTTAATGCATACGCAATAGTTCCTTAAAAGAAAGATATTAAATGCTCTCTCTTTGAACGAATATTTGCATATGACACGCACCTGTTTTAAAGGGGAAATACTACAAAAGACGGAGCATATTCAAGACTACATAATTCAGCTGAAATACTTTAGTACCCGTAAGGCCGGGCAGAATCAGCGTGCATTTACCCCCAAGCGCAACTCTGAGGATTTCCTACATGTATAAAATACTCTAAGCAGTGGCCACGTCCAGCCCCCAGCTCACACTAGAATAGGACACTTCCCGAGATCTCTATCTTCATTCGCCTCTACTCCTCCATCTCTTTGAGCAAGGACAGAAACAGTAAATGAGGGAGATGCAGAGATGGGAGGTGATGTTAATATTTACAAGAGCTTGCCACTAAGTTTGTCGTGCAAATATAAAGAAAGAGTGAAAAATAATGTCATATCTGATGATTGCAAACTCAACTTTCAATTTGTTAGAAGCTGTATTTATCCCCCACCCCCACCCCCAGAAGTCAGAAACCTAAACGAAAAGTTAAGCAAACACAAGAAGAAAAACTACCTACACCCCCACAGACAAACACACCTGGTACAGATGTTATTTGGAGGGGAACCAAAAAAAAGCTGATTCCTACAGCTTAAGGCGCCTCGTGTATTTAGGGACATGCTCCCCCCCACAAAGTCACAACCCCTGCTGTCACTCCTTAATGAAAAGCTGTCTTTTCACCATGGAGCCCATCTGCCCCCTCCACAGCCCCCACACGCTGCAGGAGCTGCCGCAGGGTTGTTAGCAGTTTTTTGTTGGTTTGTTTGCTTGGTGTTTAGATTGGGTTATTTTTTTAAATTGTGTGATGCTTCCATCCTATGTGAATCCCCTAATCTCCTGTCTGCACTGCGCCCACCCAGTCACACAACTTCCAGGCGAGTGGCGTGAGCCGCGGTTAAGACTTTACAAATGAATGCATTTTCGCACCAAGTTTGATGAGATTTGGTCTGCCACAATCTTCCCTCCCTTAATTTGGAAAGGAAGAAAGAAAACAGAGGAGCAAGCCTGCAGTACGCGGCCGCGCCGCGGTCACCTGCGCCCGGCACCCACGCCCCCCACGCCCCCCGCGCGCGTGGTAGGACCCGGCCCCGCCGGCCTCGCGCGCCCCGCCGTCCCGGCCCCGCTGTCCCTGCACGCCCAGCGCCCTCCGTCCCCGGGGCCCTACCGTGCGGGGTGCATCCCCGGCGGTTGGGCCGGGATGGCAGCTGCAGCGGGCTCAGAGCCGCATCCCGGCTCGCAGAGGCAGGGGGCGCGCCGCCGGTCCTCGGACACGCCGGGTCCAGGCCGAGGATTGCTCCCGGCCCGGCTGCGCTCCGCATTTAGGAGGTGGGAGGAGCGGCGCGGCGATGCGCACGGGAAATCTGATAGGTGAGAAGGCAGGCGAGGGGGGAGGGGAGGGGAGAGGGGGTTGGGGGGGCGCGGTGGCGCGGGATGCTGCGGCGCGGGGGAAGGAGTGGACGGGGATGTGGGTGGGGGCGTGCGCCTCGCGCGGGGATCCTGGAAGTGGCAGGACCACCGCACCGGGAGCCGAGGATGAGGCAGGAACTGTCTGCAAACGACGTCCCGCCTCCGAAGCCCCTGTGGGAAGAGCATCTTCCACGGAGCACCGGGAATTGACGACGGTGGAATTTGCGCAGTTCCCCTCAGGCAGGTTCTTGGAGTTTACCTCTTTCCCTCCCAGGGGACGGTCCCAAAGTTAACTTTGAAAACCCTCAGTGCGGAGAAGGATGCGGGGGTCCTGCGCCTCTCAAACTCCAGATGCCTCCAGAAAGAACACCGCCCCCACCCCTGCTCTTTAAAAAAAAAAAATAGTTGCTGTTTCCATAGCAAAAGGTTTGGCTATGAGCAAGGAGTCAAGGTCATACAGAGGCGTGGGGAGCCTTGAAGGCTGTGTAATTCTTAGCACAAGCGAATGAATGAAGAGGAAACTATGATGATTCCCACTCTATGGATGGGAAAACTGAGACACAGTGAAGTTAAAGGGTCTTTTCCAGATCACAGAGCCACAGCCAGAGCCCACATTGAATATGAATGTACTACAGTTGTAATAGAGGGTGGCAGAAGTGCAAAAGATAATGCCAGTGGAACCCCACCTTACTCTGGCAGGAAAAATATACATATATGTACGTACGTGCATGCACAGAAATATACCTTTTTTAAGAAGTTGGGGACATACCTAATTCAATGATCTTCAACCCTGGTGGCACAGTAAAAACCCCTGGAAAGATTTTTAAATTCCCAGTGCTCAGGCCCATACCCCAAGCCCAAGGAATCTGACTTATTTTCCTTAATGTCATAACTTAAACAGCTTAAGAACAATACTAATCTCTATTTCCCTAAGGCAGGCATGTGATCCTTCTCGCACAAAGATGAAGTGAACAAATAGGAAGGGGAAGAGACTCGCCCCCAACATTTAGGAAGATACAGTCCAAAGCCTAAAAGATGTAGAATAATGTCAGAGATAGGGTAGGCCTCTGGAGCCTGGAACTATGGGTTGGAGGGAGGGAGCTTGTGAGGCTTCAGATGAGGAAGAACATAGTAGCAGGGTGGCACCATCACCAGCAGAAATTATTAAACTCCCACACGATGCTGCACGTGGCTCCTGCAGCGAGCGTTTCCTGGGGTAACCAAATGTGCCTGGCAGGTTCACAGCCGGGAAGCCGGGCAGGATACAGCCTCAGGCAGTCATGAAGTGGGGCGGGTACCAGCCCAGAGGGTGAAGGAAGTGAGCCTGCCTGCCCTCCACACCTCTGTTCTCTCCCCTACAGTCCCCTCCCACTCTTGCCTACCCTACCTTCCCTAGTGCCTTCAGCACATCAGACCCATCGCCACATACACCTAGGTCCAGACAGACAACTGAGGGACCATGACATAGGGCAGGTGTTTTTGTAATAGAGATGAAGGGAGCAAGGAAGGCACAAGACCAGAGAAAGGGGCCTGGGGAAGATGGAGCCAAAGGCCTTGCTCTGAGGAATAGAGAGGCATCCCTTCCCCCAAGCATCTTAGCAGGGGATGCAGCAGCCTAGTGTGGAGGGGTGAATGCCTCTGCACGGAAGAGTGTTCTAGCTGAGATCCGGATGATGAAAAGGCAGGAAAAGGTGAGCATAGGGCATTCCAGGCAGACTTGGTATTGCTATGTGGAAAATGGGCTCATAGCAGAGGGCAGATGAGGTAGGTCAATGTGCACAAATTGCTTAGCCTAGTGAGTGCCACCGTGATATGGGCTAGCCTTGGGTCTTGGGGATACCTGTTGGGAAAGTGCAAGCATCCGTCTCCTGGACAGGACAGAGCTCATGGTCTCAGGCTCTGACATTGGTCTTTGGTAAACTGTAAGAGAGGCACAGGCAGTGGCCTGCTCTGTCCCTGTCACTGTGGGGTGTCTCATCTGCAAGCCACAAAAGCCGGTCTCCCTTGGGAGAACGATTTTGCACAAGCCTCAGCACCTCTTCCCTATATGTCTCCACCACCACCCACCACATTCCCAGTGACCCCAGTACCAGTGACTGCCAGCCAAAACATACAGCCTTCCCAGCACTTGCTGACAGCCCCGTTTGGGCTGAGTTCTCAACCTCAGCTCATCTAACATTTGGGGTCAGATCATTCTTTGTTTGGGGACTGTCCTGTGCACGATGGGATGTTAAGCAGGATTTCTGGCCTCTGCCCACTACGTGCCAGGAACACACACACACACACACACACACACACACACACACACACACGAAAGATGTGACAACCAAAAATATCTCCAGATTGTCAAATTTCCTGAGGGGAGTAAAGTCACCCTGACTGAGAACTGCAGCTCTTGTAGAAAGGAACAGGACTCACCACCCCACAAATAGCTACAGAAAATATTTATCCATGATGGCTCCATGGAAAAGGGTCATTTTTCAGAGATGAGAAGATTGCACCCCAGCACAGGACAACTGCTCAAAGTCCTCTCCTGCCAGTCCCTCCCATCAGCCCTCTTGTGCTCCTACACATCCATTTCAGGGTCTGTGCCCTCCCCTTCCTCTGCCCAGAACATCCCCATTCCTCTCCCAGATATTCCTGGAACTTTCCCCGGCTTCACCCTGACCTCCGAGCAGGCCTCCTCCCTGCCCTGGCACCATGTCCAGTACTAACAATCTCCCATACCTCAGTCTCACCCCTTGATCCTGCTTGTTCAGCACTGCCACCCGACGTTGCACTCGACACTTGCTCATTTATCTGTGCTCTGTCTCCACTGCTAAAACGGGACTTCAGGGTGACTGCTACAATCCAGCAAAGGCCTCAGCCTGGCACACAGGGAATGCTGGAACAATACTTGTTGGATAAATAAATGGAAGAATGAATGCTGGCATCCTTGGTGCTGTTTCTGAGAGAAGGGAGCAGGCGACAGTTTGATATCCTGGCATGGTGGGAAGCACTGAAATGTGGAGGCCAGTCCCTTTTCCCATCCTGACCCAGGCTGGTGTTGGCCAGAGGCAGGCAAGTTTGTCTACTCCTCACTCACTTCAGGGAGGCTTGAGCCACTGCCAGTGGGAAATTCCTGCATTTCTGATTCAAGAACCTAGGTGGATCCAACCTCTTGGCTGGCCCGGGCCCATGTTTTTTCAGCCTCTTGGAGGAGAGGGTGACAATCATGTCCTATAGCCCCGTCGAAGGCCCCCACCCAGACGGACAAAGTCAGCCTGTCTGTAGGAGTGGTATCAGCCCTTGTGGGGTGCCTCACAGGAACTCTCATGCAAAACTGGTGCAGTGGCTCATACCTGTTATCCCAGCACTTTGGGAGGTGGAGGCCAGAGGATTGCCTGAGTTTAGGGGTCCGAGGCCAGCCTGGGCAACTTGGCGAGACCTCGTCTCTACAATAAATCAAAAAAATTAGTTGGGCGTGATGACACGCACCTGTAGTTCCAGCTGCTTGGAAGGCTGAGGTAGAAGGATCACCTGAGCCCAGCAGATCAAGGCTGCAGGGGCCGTGAGTGTGTCACTGCACTCCAACCTGGGCAACAGAGTGAGACTCCAACTCAAATAAAAGAGAAAAGAAAAGAAAAGTAAGACCTCAAATAAATCAGAGGTTATTTGAGGCCTGGAAAATAGTTTTCCCAGAGAGGCCACAATACTAATTAGAATGACTCTGCCTGGAAGGATTTTCAGGCCCGCAGCAGTTTTCTGGAACATTAAACAAAGCTTTCCCTTGGAGCAGGGTGAAGGGTCAGGGGGAACTGAGGAGGCACCTGCTGCTTAGAGAGTCTGAGGTGTGCCCTCAGCATGGCTGCCCTACTGCGGCCCCTGTGGGGTACATGGGGGGACATCCTGTCCACGAGGGCTGATACCACTCCTACAGACAGGCTGACTTTGTCCAGCTGGGTGGGGTCCTTCGACAGGGCTACAGGACATGATTGTCACCCTCTCCCCCAGGGGGCTGAAGAAACATGGGCCCGGGCCAGGATGGCCCATATAGTTATAACACGGCAATCGTGAGTAACACAGACAGCAAAGGCTGTGGCCAGTTGTCCCCTGTGGGATAGAATGAAGGTAGCACCTCATTCCTAGAAGTAGGTGGGACCACACTTTCCCAGATATTGAAGGAATCACACTCAAAACGGAACTGAAAGTGGAGTCTGTGCTGGTTAAGAGAGGGTCAGGTTAGTGGAAGGAGGCTGTTTGGATAGTCCTTGTCTCCCCTCTGAAGAAATCTAGCCTTCCAACCCTTTGCCACACAGGGAAAGTTCAGTAACCAGCTCGTAAACTTGCATCAGTAAGTTTTTCATTTCATATTTTCATTGAATTTTTATTTCATTATGAGATTATTCTAGAATAATGCAATTTTGTGGCACATGGATAAATGAAAGACATTTAGAAGATCCTCACTGACTTTCAACGTTGGGCGGCCTGGCTCCTTATACTAAATTCTTGGCAGAGTACACCACCCTTCATCCACGGCTGTGCATTCCCTGACATCTCTAGTGCGTCCTGGAACCGCTAAACCCAAGCCAATTCTAAGGTCTCTAAAAATGAGGGTCCATCTGGAATCTTCAAGTCAGGAAGGGGATGGAGGGGCAGGAACACATGAAGAGCTTGGTCAGCCTAGTTCACAATCTTCTTGCTCTCTGAGTATGTTCCACCCCTTAGTTTCTCCATCTGCACAGTGGGCATGATGCCAGGGTTGATGTAAGGGTTATGGAAAGATGGCACAAACAAAGACTGGGGGACTTCTGTGGCACCCTGTGTTTTCTTTTGGGTAATACTTAATAATTCTTTTTATTTATTTTAAAGACAGGGTCTCCGTTTGTTGCCCAGGCAGGAGTACATTGGTGCAATCATAGCTCATTGCAGCCTCAAATTCTTAGGTTCAAGCAATCCTTCTACCTCAGTTTCCTGAGTCGCTGGGACTGTAATGTGTACCACCACACTCAGCTAATTTTTAAAATATTTTTGTAGAGATGAGGTCTCACTATGTTTCCCAGACTGGCCACTAACTTCTGGGCTCAAGCAATCCTCCCACCTTTGCCTTCCAAAGGGCTGGGACTATAGGCGTGAGCCACCACACCCAGTGCACTTAACAATTCTTAGGCATTTTTGTGTGTTGGTTTTAATTTGTGCTTTTTCTACTAGACTGTTTCCTATAGGCAAGGAGTGAGACTATCTTACTAACTTCCCTTTCCCCTGTACCTGTCACGGTTCCTGAGATATAGTAAGCACTCTAGACAGGTGCTAAATGAATAAATAAAGTGATGAGGTAATAAGTGAATGAATTTTAAAATGAACTTTTAACTCTTAGCACAGTGCCTAGAACATAGTAAGCATCCACATAATAATAATAGCACCATTCATCATCTTTAGTATCTATGACTTGATCCTTTGCTTTTAGACCACAAGGGCCTTTTGATAGTGCACTAAGCTCTGTGGTACAGTTGGTCACTTTAAAGATAGTTTAATTAGTGGTAATATTGGGAAAGAAAAACAAAAGGTAATCTCGCTTTCTACATAGAAACAAACAAACAAAAAGTACTTTCCTTTGGTCTTTTCCATATTTCTTCCAGAGAAGAGAATGGAAAATTCAATTCTTAAAAAATATTGGGCCGGGCTCGGTGGCTCAGCCTGTAATCCCGCGCCTTTGGGAGGCTGAGGTGAGTGGATTGCCTGAGCCCGTGGGTTCGAGACCCGCCTGGGCAAGCGAGACCTCATCTCTACAATAAATCAAAAAATTAGCCGGGCATGGTAG
>CAUYQG010057268.1:0-86034 GCA_963574415.1 Tarsius wallacei | reverse complement strand
TGGGGTCTCACTCTGTCGCTCAGACTGGAGTGCAGTGGCTGCTCCCGGCCACCGCAACCTCGACCTGCTGGGCTCCGGCGATCCTTCCGCCTCAGCCTTCCAAGTAGCTGGAACTACAGGCGCGCGCTACCACGCCCGGCTAATTTTTTTATTTATTGTAGAGATGAGGTCTCGCCAAGTTGCCCAGGTGGGTCTCGAACCCGCGGACTCAGGAAATCCACTCACCTCAGCCTCCCAAAGGCGTGGGATTACAGGCTGAGCCCCTGAGCCTGGCTTGTAATTTCTTATATAGATATAAGAGAGACAGTATATGTAGAGCATATATGTAGATAGTATCTATAAAGTCTCTAGCTCTGGCACAGAGTTGGGCCAGATGGCTCATGGAATATTAGGTAGGAGAATAAGATTGAGGAATGATGTTTGCATAGAAACAGGATATTGAAAAAATTGGTAAGATGTTCTCCAGAAGGTAGCCAGATGAACATGAAGAGTCATGTTCATTGAGTTATTTGGGGAGCTTTCTTTTTGTTTTTTTAAGTTCCCAGGATGCTGGACCTGGTGGCTCACACCTATAATCCCAGCACTTTGGGTTGTATAGATGAGAGGATTACCTAAGCCCAGGGGTTCAAGACCAGCCTGGGCAACTTGGCGAGACCTCATCTTTACAATAAATAAAAAACAGCCTGGCATGGTGGCCCGCACCTGTGGTTCCAGCTACTTGGAAGGCTGAGGTGGAAGGATCACCAGAGCCCAACAGGTCAAGATTGTAGTGGCTGTGAGTGTGTCACTGCATTCCAGCCTGGGTGACAGAGTGAGACTCCAACTCAAAAAAAAAAGTTTCCCAGGGTTCTTTGATTAAAAACTTCCTGAGGACCAGGCTCGGTGGCTCAGCCTGTAATCCCAGCACTTTGGGAGGCCGAGGCGAGTAGAATGCCTGAGCCCACGGGTTTGAGACCAGCCTGGGCAACTTGGTGAGACCTCGTCTCTACAATAAAATAAAAAATTGCTGGGCGTGGTAGTACGCGCCTGTAGTTCCAGCTACTTGGAAGGCTGAGGCGGAATGATCGCCTGAGCCCAGCAGGGTGAGGCTGCAGTGGCCATGAGCATGCCACTGTACTCCAGTCTGGGCAACAGAGTGAGACTCCGACCAAAAAAAAAACCAAAAAACTTCCTGAGGCCGGGGTGAGGCGATTGCCTGAGCCCATGGTTTCGAGAACAGCCTGGGCAACTTGGCGAGACCTCATTTCTACAATAAATCAAAAACTTAGCCAGGTGTAGTAGTATACACCTATAGTTCCAGCTACTTGGAAGGCTGAGGCGGTAAGGTTACCTGAGTCCAGCAGGTTGACATTGGGGTGACATGTGAGTGTGCCACTGCACTTCAGCCTGGGCGACAGAGTAAGACTCCAACTCAAAAAAAAAAAAAAAAAATTTTGACAGCTTATGTAACTGAGCTGATGGAGATCATCTGACTAGGGTCACTGTGCTGGTGCTAAGCAAGCAGAATAGAATGGCCACGCTAACAATATCCTGGTAAGACTCTGATTTCAACTGTAGAGGTCTTTGAAAAACGAATTGAGAATGAATTTGGAGACATTCTGTCCAATTTCCTACCCAGTAGAGAAATGCCTTTTTTAGCCTCCCAGAAAATGACTCTGCTTCTTGATTGGGAAATACCAGAAATATAGGGAATCTTCACAAAAAGGGAAATAAGCAAATAAATAAATTTCCTTTTTACTCATAATTCAAATATAGTAGGAAATAAAACACTTATGGGTTATTATTGAATGGTTACTGATGAGAAAGAATGTAAGAGAAAAAGAAATACACTATGTTCAACATGTAATTGTTCAAGGATTCCATTAGCAAAAAAATTTCAATTCCCTAACAGCTGATCAATTTTCTGTTACCCTGCAAGAGACCTCACTTGGACCACAGATAATTGCAGGCACAGATATTTCTATAAGGAGACCACCTCTAAGTGTTCCTTTTAATAACCTTGATCTTCAATCAAAATGGCCACATTGTTTATTTAAGAGATGCTGACATTTTAAATTTTCTTTAAAGTTTTAAGAAAGTTTCTTTTTTAAACTGTCCTAAATTACAAATTAGATATAATTTAGTATGCTAATACACTGTTTAGAAGAAAACCTGGCACATACTAGGTGATCAATACATACGTATTGAAAGAATGATTGAATTACCTATACCTATCAGTTTTAAAGGTAAAGAAATAGTTTAATGTTTAATATTTTCATTTAGGTATGGTAACCAACTCTTAATGCCAATTCTAGTGAAAGAAAACAGTGGCTTAGGTAATTAAATAGTGTTTATGTTGTTTATTTCATTGCTACTAATTATTTATTATGGGGGAGAAAGGTAGAGTTGGAGAATTTTTGTTTAACCTAGAACTTACTTAAAAAGAGATTCTTAGTCTTCCAATGTTTGAAGACAATATAGTCACCCACCTTCTCTGAATACTATCCCCAAATGTGTCTTGATCAAATTCATAATATTGATGAGTGATAAGCAAGAATGAGACCATTGATGTACAAATTTCAGTTTTGCTATTCTGTCCACTGCATTGTGTTGCCTCCTCTGAGGGCTCAGCCTGGGGAAATGCATTTTTCTCCTTTTTGCAGGAGCATTCAGAACTAACAGAAGTGGCAAAGAGCATTTTAGAGTGCTCTTTGCCAAGAAAATGTCTGAGAGCTACTGGGTATGCTGTTGATTGGCTGCTTTTATAATCTATCACTCACTCTGTACCTGGGCTCCATTCTTTCTACATCTTGGCTTCCTAGCACTTCACTGCTCAACTTTTCCCTTATTTGTTGAGTCCTTTTGACTTTCTAGTCTTTGGGATTTCTGTTGCTTTGAAAGAGTCAGTGTGAAATTTACTATTGTGTCTTTGGTCTTAGCCATAGCTGCAGTGGGAAGTATCAGGTGATCCATGCTCAGCCTTAGAACCTGAGCATTCTTTATGTAAATATTTCTCTCTCTTTTTTTTTTTTTTTGAGTTGGAATCTCACTCTGTTGCCCAGGCTGGAGTGCAGTGGCACACTCATGGCCACCCCAGCGTCAACCTGCTGGGCTCCGGCGATCCTTCCGCCTCAGCCTTCCAAGTAGCCGGAACTACAGGCACACGCCAGCTAATTTTTTTTCTTTTTAATTGTAGAGACGAGGTCTCACCAAGTTTCCTTGGCTGGTCTCGAACCCATGGGCTCAGGCAATCCCCTCGCCTCAGCCTCCCAAAGTGCTGGGATTATAGGCTGAGCTACCAAACCCGGCCTATATAAATATTTCATCTCAACTTTTCTTGGTAGGGAAAGAGGCTGACAATTTGCAGAAACTTGGGCATGCTAATGACAAGGCATTTAGATTAGGTTTGGGAGTGGTGTGTGTACTTGTTACTGCTTGCAGAACTTGTTGTGTAGTGTATTAAATATAAATCTTACAGAATTTTATTCTGTGCTGACATTATCTGTCAGTTGGACTGCTATGCTTTAGTTTATCTAGGAACTCGTTCTCTGCTGTATTAAAGATTTTTATGTGATAATTCCCTCATAGATGTCTTCCTTTATGGTTTTGGCTGACAAGTGGAGATTTAAGAGAAAACACTGAGCCTAAAAGCTTTTTCAATAGCATAGAAATGCAATTAATGTTTTAAGTGCCTGGGTAGAACCTAATCAGGTTGGGTTTTATGTTTAACTTCATTTTTCTTGCCAGATCTGATGGTTGCTGTGAGAGAGATCAGAAGTCTAGCCAGTATTCTCAGTTTCTCTGTAAGAGCAAGAGAAAGTCTTTGTCAAATGATATAGCTTGTCTTGGTGTCCACTTGGAGCAGAGAATAGGGCATCTTGGAGAGGAATTGGACTTTCCAGTGTAAGTGTGATAGACAATCCTAAATCAGTCTCTCTGTGCAAGGTGAAGGGACTGATTTTGTCTAATTTTTGCCGTGTGCTTGGCTCTGTGCTTGGTGATTTGCACATGTTGTTATTAATTCTTATAAGAACCCATCAAGACAATTGCTCTCCCCATTTTACGGATGAGTAAATTAAGATGCTGAGAGAGCTTGTCTAAGCTATTAAGTGGCTGGGTCTGTGTTCAGCTCTCAGCTTCTACTCTTCCAGTTGCTGCTTGATACCCTCTTGAGAGGTCAGCTATATGTATCTTGGTTTCTCGTCAGTGTCCCGTGGCTCCTGAG
This sequence comes from Tarsius wallacei, assembly GCA_963574415.1. Classification (NCBI taxonomy): domain Eukaryota; kingdom Metazoa; phylum Chordata; class Mammalia; order Primates; family Tarsiidae; genus Tarsius; species Tarsius wallacei. The sequence goes on along the minus strand of CAUYQG010057268.1, from coordinate 81,830 downwards.
ATGGCTTTCGGTCTGGAAGATACACTGGACAATTAAAAACGAAGTCCTGGGAAGATTGATAGACCTCTGGGTCCTAGAAAGTAGACATTTTGGGAAAAGAAGTTTTCTGAAAAACCCATTACTGTGTCACTGCCTTGTCCATTTCTCTAGCAGCATTATTCTCCTTGAAGAGCTGAGTATGAAGGTGGGCCTATTTGAGCTCTGTTGCTATTGGAGGCAGGCTTGAATCTTGTTTTTAAAACCCCTTTTCTCCTCCTCAGATACCAATGGGGAAAACATTGCAGAGTCTCTGGTTGCAGAGGGCTTAGCCACCCGGAGAGAAGGCATGAGAGCTAATAAGTAAGTATTCATTGCTCTTCTGTCTCTGACTTCCTTGAGATTTCAAGGGAGGTTGAGTAATCAACTGTAAGTTGACTTTGATGCATTTTCATTCCACCCCTTGACATAAAACGGGTGATTTCAGGTGCTTTCACAGCTTCTAGAACATTCTTGCCCAGGAATGGATTATTCTGAGCCAGGCAGTCAATCAGCATTCATTAATGGCATGTGAGGTGTGTAACGCCATTAAAAACGGGCTTTAAGACTAGGCAGTTCTATTCTTTGTTGTATTCATAATAATCAATAGGTCTTAGACTGCAGACATTGAGTTCCAAAGTATTTATCCATTCAGTCAGCCCCAAATATTTATTGAGCACTTACTATGTGCCAGGCTGTTTTCTAGGCACTGAGAATATAGCAGTGAACAGACAAAGCCTTTGCTGACATTTTAATGGAGAGACAGACAATAAAAAAAATAGATATACAACATTGTATCAGGTGCAAGGAATTAAGTGCAGTGAAAATTAAGCAGGGCCAGGCATGGTGGCTCACGCCTGTAATACCATGTATTTGGTAGGTGAAAGCGAGAGGATTGCTTGAGTCCAAGGGTTTGAGACCAGCCTGAGCAGCTTGGTGAGACCTTGTCTCTACAATAAATCAAAATATTAGCCGAGCATGGTGGTGCATGCCTGTAGTTCCAGCTACTTGGTAGGCTGAGGTGAAAGGATTGCCTGAGCCCAGCAGGTCGAGGCTGCAGTGGCTGGGAGCGTACCGCTACACTCCAGCCTGGGGGACAGAGTGAGACTCTGACTCAAAAAAAGAAAAATAGAAAATTAAGTGGGTGAATAAACAGAATACAAAACAAAATCTGTTGTTTAGAATCTGGGATTCTTACAATTTTTTATGCAGTGATTCCCTCATAGATGTCCTTTATGGCTTTGGCTTGACAAGCAAAGATTTAAGAGAAAACACTGAGCTTAAGTGTTTACATGTTTAAGCTTAAGTATTTAACACTTAAGAATACTGACAAGGCCTCAGTTTTGTTTTGAGAGTCAGGGAAAATTCTCAGTCTGTGTGAGTTTATTATCTTTAGGTACTTAATTAGTAAGTATAAATGTATTTCTTTAGATAATGGCACTGTGAGCTTGTTAGAAAGGAGTGGTGGGTATGCAAGGTGTATAGTACACATATTCTGCTTAAGTTCACTAACGTTGGCTCTAAGTAAGATGGATTGCACTTGGCTTTAATTAACACTTTAATCTCTGAAAAGTGCTGTGTCAATAATTTGGAGGCTATAAATATGCTGTAAACATACTTTGAACTCCTTAAGTCCTTGCTAAATTTTACGACTGTCATAGCTATAGAAGGGGCTTTAGAGGCATATTTGCATGTGGTGTACCAATGATGAGGATGAGCAAAGGCAAAGAAATGCACTTTTTGCATTCTTTCTGCCTTCATAGACTTAGGGCCCGGCCTTTCTCCATCTGTGGTCCTTTCTGACTGCGAGGAGACATTTGCTGGACTCTAATTGGGGTGTGTACCTGTTGCTGAAAAAACATTTGTTTTAGGTGCTGTTTCTGGAAGCATGCCAAAGTTGTATCTTTAGGTCAGTAACTGACTTGATTACCACTGCAGCGTTTTTTGGGAATTCAGTTTGCAACCAGAATGAATATTTTAAAAAATCCCACAGCAGTATTGTACCCTCTCAAAGAAATCTCCCCTGGAGTACCAGTCCTTCTTTTTTCTCCAAAATTGTCTTGATTTAATGTCCCCGTTTCTCAGTTTTGTGTTTGGTTCTGTCTCCTGTGCTACATTTCTTCATCAAATTCTGGCTGTGAATTTGGATTCCTGAGGGTGTGGTTGCCTTTTGGGCCTGGAGAAGGAAGAAACGGTAGATCATCCTTGCTTAGAAATCTTTCCTTATGAAGGTGGGGAGATTCAGGGCATGCATACAGTCTTTGCTGGTACTGTGTATTTGAGATTGTGCAAAGGTCTTGCAGTTCACTGCTCCCTTTTGCTCAGGTATAAGAGCGAGATAGCCATTTCTAGCCTTTTTTTTAACACTTGATTTGGTCTGTCTACTGACTTTTTGGCTATTCTAGTATGTAGTTTGGTTTCCTGCTTAATGAAGGAGGAGGCTTCTCAATTCAAACTGCTTTTGCTTAGCTGATCTTATTGCATGTATAGTAGCTTTGGCATAACATTATCTATAATAGCAGTGCTCACTCTGCATACGCCAGCCTTGTTTTATAGACTGAGAGAGAGTAAGGATGGTTCTTAGTCACCTTCTCTGCACTGTCCCCTGCTGAGCTGTGTCTGGTTTCCAGTTCCTGTCTGGTATGGCTAAGTGAGGCTGTGCGCCTTGGAGCAGCTCTCCTCTGAGTCAGTGACTTCTTATCTAATCAGTGATGGTGGCAGTAGTAAGATGTGTGTTCTCAAATCTCATTAACTGCTCTTTCACTTCAACCTATTGTTTGAAGGAACAAGTGTGGAATCTAGAAATCACACTCATGATGATTTTCTGGTTGTAGGCTTGAATCTTAAGCCACAGATCTGAAACAAATGTGTTCATCTCTTCAAGGGGAGAAGATGCTGAAGAAACTTGTCGAGGAGCCTCATATTTTTTTTTGGTGAAATCACTAACTATTCTTGTTTATTTTTCATGTCCCAGTCCTGAGCAAAACCGGCTTTCAGAATGTGAGGAACAAGCAAAGGCAGCTAAGAAAGGGATGTGGAGTGAGGGGAACGGTTCACATACAATCCGGGACCTCAAGTACACCATTGAGAACCCAAGGCACTTTGTGGACTCACACCACCAGAAGCCTGTGAATGGTGAGGCCGGGGGGAAAAGACTGATTGACTCAGTGATTTCTTGCTATTTGCACTCTTTGCTTTTTGAGGTTTATAAAATTTAGTAAGCCTTTCTTATACTTATTTAGTATCCAAGGGAAATCCAGAAAGGTAAAACAGTACCGTGATCTTTTGGAAGGGAACTTGAATTCAGTTCACGCAGGTTATATCAGATGTATTCAGATGTGCCTTTGCTGTTGCAGGGTAGTAAATTGCTGGCATTTTGCACATTGGGTATCTTCTGTTCTCCAAAAGAAGGCTGCTTAAATACCACCCCTAAAACTTAGAGGTAGAACCATATATTCTGTTTACATCTAAGCACAACAGTTGTCTCTAGTGGGGGATTGGTTTCAGTCCTCCCACCCCTCCATGGATACCAAAATCAGGATGCTCCAGACCCTTATAAAATGGTGCAGTATTTGTCTATAACCCACGCACATCTTCCCATGTACATTTAAATCATCACTAGATTACTTCTCTACCAAATTCAGTGTCTGTGCATCACTTCATTCACATGGATTCAACACGATACTTGGTGTGCAGCAAATCGAAGCTTTGCTTTTTAAAACTTTCTGGAATCTTTTTCTTTTTTTTGAATATATTTGATCTGCAGTTGATTGAATCCATGGATGTAGAACCCATGGATTTGGAGGGTTGACTGTATGTATTGTATGTAGTTTTCAGCCCTACTTTGAGACCTTGTTAACTACAGACTCAATTAAATAAAATTATTACCAATCCTGCATTATTATTACTTGCTGGGCACCTGTCTCATAAATAACAAAGTTTATTTGTGAGGTCCCAGAAGGTTCAGAAGACAGAGAAACAGATCTGATCTATATTCCCCAGGAATCGTGCTTGCAAGAGTCTGTTGTGCAAACCCTCATGATCTGCCAGTGCATCTTCACTTTTCAGTGGGAGGCTTTCTCAGGGTTTTGGGAGAGGAGTTGTGTTAAATGCAGTTTGCACATTGTTTATCCTTGGCATGATTTTTGCTAATGACTTAAACTGTTTATTGTGTCATGCAGCTATCATCGAACATGTGCGGGATGGCAGTGTGGTCAGGGCCCTGCTCCTTCCAGATTACTACCTGGTTACCGTCATGCTGTCAGGGATCAAGGTCAGACCATATACTGGGCTGTGTGGCAGGTGGAGGGTTTGTGGAAGTGTTCCGTGATACTAGGCTCTTCTGCTTCGGGACTTTGGATCTACTGTTTCTTCTTAATGTGGGGCATTAACATTGTCCAGTCGTGGTTTAAACCTTGCAGTGGGATAATTCTAATGGGATCAGATAGTTTTCCTCCCTCTCTCCCTTCCTTCTTTTTCAAGTACTGTAAGTCTATTTCGTATGGACTGCTTAGAGGTATGTAAACCTAGAGAAGGAGGGATGAGAGTCTCTGAAGTTTGCTGAATTTGGCTTATATTAGTGTAAAATATCTTAAATATCTTTGGCTTATATTAATGCTGAATTTGGCTTATGTTAATGCAAAATTTTGATTAGAAATATTAGGGATTAAAAGCTAAGCACTGGCAGATCTTTTCTTGGTAAGAGACTGTTTTTAACTGTGATTAAAATGATTGTCCTCATGATAATGTGAGTTTTCTTTGCCTTAACCAAGAAGTCTGAGATGATGATATTTCTAGTTCCTTTTTACCAGTATGTTTTTAAAAGGTTTAGAAGACCTGATTTGAGGCCTTCCTGAGCTTAGCTTTGTGGCATGTGTTCTTTTTGGAAGGTTTGGTGTGAGTTGAGAGTGCCTAGCAGTCACATTTAAGTTGCATTACTCACTTGCCTTACTTTTGCTTTAGTGCCCAACTTTTCGACGAGAAGCAGATGGCAGTGAAACACCAGAGCCTTTTGCTGCAGAAGCCAAATTTTTCACTGAGTCGCGACTGCTTCAAAGAGATGTTCAGATCATTCTGGAGAGCTGCCACAACCAGAACATTCTGGGTACCATCCTTCATCCAGTGAGTATGCCTGTGTAGACTGGGATGTGATGAGTAATGGTGCCTTTTGGGTTTGAAGAGCTAGAGTTTGCTTCTCTTCTTTCTCTCTGTATTTAATGTTCATTTAAATATTTTTGGTGGATTATCGTCTACTGAATTTGAGGCACTTACTAGGGAGATATCGTTTGTCTTACAGAACTGGACAAATCTGTGTGATTTCTCACCTCTAGAAAATTAGTTGGGTTCATAAGGGGAAGAGGAACGTTATCACTTATTTATCCAAGTGTTAGTCCTAGAAATTGACAGTAAGAAAGTTTAGAGGTTGCTATATTTATTAGAAATTGATCTCGAAACTTGTGGAATAGGATTGGCGAGGTTTGTATACAGGCCTAGAAGTCAGCTTATCGGCAGATCAATGATGAGGAAATTGTTGTATGAACAAATTATTGTGTATATTCCAAGTCTTATTCAGGTATCTCCTAACTCTGCTTCTAGCAGGAAATAGGTTCTTTATGTTCTTATAGTTCTGATTGTTGGAAGTTTTACCTTGTATGCTTTGGTAGATGGGTTATTCTTTTTTTAAAATTTTTTTAGTTTATTTAGAGAATAAATTAGAGAGAAGGAGGGAGGGAGGGGAAGGAGATTCACTTCCTCAAGATAGGGGAGTGGGATGGGTTATTCTTGGACATAAAATGACCTTGTTTTGTAACACCTAAGTTTGAATGGATTTTCATTATTGTAACTTAAGTTTAATATAGTTAGACTACTGTTACGTATTCTCCAGCTAGATAATTCTTCCCTGACGGCAGTTGTGGAAGGTTGTGAGACTTGGTTTAGGGTATGCCAAGGTCATGCCTGTTTCTTCTGGAGTGCTGACTCTCTGGCTGTGCCCTGCCAGATGGCTCTGTGTCACAGCAGAGTGTGAATTGTAATTCACTGGGCAAAATGTCTCTTCCATTATTCCCTACTCAGCCTGTTCTTCAGCTCTCCCCTTATGAAAAGGGGAGGAAGTGCTGATCTTAGGGGAGGGAAGAATAAGGTGTAATCTCTATTAAAGATTAACATCCTCCTCTGCCCAAAGAAGAGCTATTGAAATGTCAATTCCATTCAATGCCACTAGCATTTATCCTACTCCTATTAAGTGAGAGTTACTATGCTGGGTGTTGCAGAGATATGAAGTCAAGGCTGTTGAGAGGAGTGTCAGAGTGAAGTCTTCCATCATAGGGGTGGTTTCCTAATGAAAGAAATCACTCTACTGTAAAAGAACAATCAAACTGCGGAATAGATTGTGGTTGTGTTAATTGTGTCAGAAATCTTGATTCTCTTGCAACAGAATCTAATCTGTGCCTGCCTTCTCATGTGTCTTGTTTTTCAGAATGGCAACATCACAGAGCTCCTCCTGAAGGAAGGTTTTGCACGCTGTGTGGATTGGTCAATTGCAGTGTACACTCGGGGTGCAGAAAAGCTGAGGGCAGCTGAGAGGTAAAGTCTGTCAGGGAGGCCTTCCAGCCACAGATCTCATTAAGGATCTTTAGGGATAGAAATCTAGTGACCTTCTCACATCTTTGTGTGTCTGTATTTATCTTATTCATAAAGAAATAGGAAAATTCCTCATAGAGGAATGACTTAAATATTAGTCTTTAGGTTCAGTCTAGTTCCATGCAGTATAATAAGGGCTTAGATTTTTCACTCAGACATTCTTCACTTGATTTGCCTTTATGATGTTTTCAAGTCACTTTTTCCCAAGCCACTCTCTTTGCTGAGTTTTAGGCTTTTGGATTGAAAATCAACTTGAGGTTCATTTGAAGAAGATAAAATTGCTTACCAGCTACTTGCAAACAGGCTAGAGCAGGGGCATGGTGGAAAGACAGGGCTTGTGGATCCTAAACCAGGACCATTCAATGTTGTCATAAGGCTTATGCCCTAATTTATCTAAAAGCGTGTTTTCATTATAAGTGTTAATACAACTCTGAGGTGCTATTGCTATGTTTTGGTTTGGTGCCTTAATAGTTAAAACAGATGTAGACATAACTTATTTTCAGAGAACCAAGTGTGGAAAGTTTAGTGGCCCTTTCAAGTATCAAGGCCAAGTATTTCTAGATGTAGGTGAATTTCATTTGAAGGGATAGATGGAAGAAAATAAAGCAGGTAGCAAGAATGGATGAATGGAAGTGATGCCAAGGAAAATCTGAATTACCGCCTCCCAGGATACGTTTAAACAGAAAACAACACATAGCTGATGGTGATGGTCCACTCTCAAGGCTTGTTATATGGCTTCTTTCAGGATCATAAAATTAGAATGGTCTTAATAACTACATTTTTGCCATTGAACATATAGCTAAGAGATGTGCAACAACATGTATTGAATTACTATAATATTCATTCTTTTTCTTAGGTCTTTTATATCCTTCTGAACCTCTAAGCAGAAATAGTTGCACATTTTTATAAAAGTAGATCTTAATCTGGGTCATTTGATATGGCACATATGACAAATGCATATTTTCTGATGAAAAAACACAGATTGCCTTGTTTTTGTTTTTGTGTTTCACAGTTAAATTTAAAAGATGTAATACCCTTATCCAAATACTTCTGATTATGTTGTGATGCTCGGTTTCTATTTTTGGTTCAGAAAGTCCTGTTAAAAGTTTATTACTATTCAAAGTTATTGTTTTGGGGGATAAATTTTTTTGGATTCTTTAAATTCCTGCATTTCTTTAAGAAAGTGAATGTAATGAAAGTAATAGTTACGTGTTAGACAACATCGTTGGAAGATTTTATGGATTTTTGGAAAGTGCTTATCATTAAAAAACAGACCAGGGAGTGCTAATCATATTTCAGTAACGTGCAATTCCTTATTTGCTGTTTTGCATGCTGTATTTGAGCTACTTGCATTGTAGGTGAAATTGAATTTACTTCATGTATTTTAACAACTACTACATCCTGCTTTGTGTTTTTCTCATTTTAGTGCTTCTCTAAAAAAAAAGTTGCAGTACTATTTTCAGAAATAATAGTTCGTTTTCACTGCACATGTATCCACTTATTTGTAAGTAGCTTAAGACAGCTGTTCATTGATTTTTTTTTTTTTTTAATCTTTGCACATATTCTGTTTCCCACTCTTAGTCTGATTTGGAAAATATGTACTGGGCATTATACTTTGAAGTAAGTTTCTGGTTACGTGGGATTTAAACTCTTGTCAGTGAACTTCTCTAGCGATTTTGTTTATTTTTTCCATTCTTTAGGTACACTATGGGGACAGTTTCACTATTTTACATAGGATTTTGTAGCTGATAACCTTTTTATAACTCAAATAGAAATTGTGCAGACCTATGCTTTTTTTTTTTTTTGAGTTGGAGTCTCACTCCGTCGCCCAGACTGGAGTGCAGTGGCCGCTTCCGGCCACCGCAGCCTCAACCTGCTAGGCTCCGGCGATCCTTCCACCTCAGCCTTCTGAGTAGCTGGAACTACAGGCGCGTGCTCCCACGCCCGGCTGATTTTTTTTTATTTATTGTAGAGATGAGGTTTCGCCTGCCCAGGCGGGTCTCGAACCCGCAGGCTCAGGCAATCCACTCACCTCAGCCTCCTAAGGCACGGGATTACAGGCTGAGCCACCGAGCCCGGCTTATGCTTTTTAAAAAGTGTATTTGTTTAGGTATATATGTGATCTTCCCATTTAAGAGAACAGTTGTTCTGTGTTGTCAGCCTAAATATTATAGTAGCCACTCAGAAAATACTGGATAAATCAGAGTTAATTATCAAGGTGGGGTTGTACTGTCCAGGCTCCAAAAATTGTACACCTGGGCCGTAGTCTACTAACCATGGGCTTATAGTGAATATGCATCTTGAATATTTTCATTTTCGTACACTTTTTGGACATTTTCAGTTGCCCTCACTGTTTTCTGGTTTGACTGGTGGTCTTTCCTGGATATGTCTAAAGGGTACGGCAGGATTACCTGCTGCCACGTGGTGGTGGATTCCATGTGCTGACTTATGCTGTCCGAATGATCTTGCATCTTTGCTTTGTTGCCAGGTTTGCCAAGGAGCGCAGGCTGAGAATATGGAGAGACTATGTGGCTCCCACTGCTAATTTGGACCAAAAGGACAAGCAATTTGTTGCCAAGGTGAGTCAGTCTCAGCATAGTGATATGCATAGTGGACACTGCCAAGCGAGTGATAATACAAGGATTTGAACAATTAGAACTGCTGTAACTCTTGAATTTCAAAGCAAGCCAAAGAGTGGGTGTGAACGGGTGTGTTTGTATTTGTGTGTGTGTGTTTGTTTATTGTAGGGAGCTTAGAAACCATAAGAACGTTCAAATTTCTTATCATAAATTAGCATAACTTCAAGCTAGCTTGAAATATCATTCATGTTTTAGGGGTTCTTTTTTATCTGCTTAGCAGGTGGCATTTAATTTCCTATACCCAAGTACAGACCGTCACCAACTTACGATGGTTCAACTTATGAATTTTTGCTTTATGATGGTATAAAAATGATACACATTCAGTAGAAGTAGTGCTTTGCGTACCCATGTAACCATTCTGTTTTTCAGTACAGTATTTGTAAATTACATGACATACTCAACACTTTATTGTTGTTATTATTTATTTATTTTTTGAATCTTGGGTCTCACTTTGTCACCCAGGCTGGAGTGCAATGGTGCACGATCTTGGCTATCAGCAGTCTTGCCCTCTGGAACTGAGGTGATTCTCCTGCCTCAGCCTCCCAAGAAGCTGGGACTACAGGCACATGCTACCATGCCCAGCTAGTTTATTTTTATTTTTATTTTTGTAGAGACGAGGTCTTGCTATGTTGCCCAGGATAGTTTTGAACTGTGGGCTCAAGCCGTCCTCTCATCTCAGCCTCCCAGAGTGCTGGGATTACAGGTGTGAGCCGCTGCACCTGGCCCAACACATTATTATAAAATGAGCTTTGTGTTCAATTTTACTTTGTCCAACTGCAGACTTATCTAAGTTCTGAGCATGTTTAAGGTAAACTAGGCTAAGCTGTGATGTTTGGTAGATTATATTAAATGCGTTTTCAACTTAGGATATTTTCGACTTACAACGGACTTATTGATAGGTAAAACCCCATCAATATGTTGACGGGCATCTATACATATATAACCTTAAGTTTCTCTTCTTTATGTTTTGGAGCTCTTGAGCTCTTATTTTGCTTGATCTATCTATCTATCTATCTGTCTGTCTGTCTGTCTGTCTATCATCTATTTATTTTCCTGCATGCTCTCTTCTATTGATATGTCTTGGGATGTATTGCTTTGACGGGAATTAGAGCTATTAAATAGAGTCCTTGATTGTATTAACAAGTTTTGGTAGCTTGAGTGGTAGACCTGTTCTTGATACCTTTCCAAAATGTTTTCCAACCTGTTTTTACTTTTGTCAAGAGATGCTGCAGGTTTAGTGCCCATATTCCTAGCCTGAGAGGTGACTGTCTCCCCATCAGCTATGAGTTTAGGATGGAAAGCCACTAGGTGGCACTGTCAGCCTGAGAAAGCTTGTGACTAGCTTAGAATGGTAAAATTTTAGCAAAGTCTCTGAGGAACTGTCAGAATTTAACGTCACTCTTTTTTCTTTTTCTTTTTTTTTAAATAATGCCCAAGGTAATAGGCTACCAAGTTGTCAAGTGGCCTCTCAACTCCTTTTAGTAGGTGGTGTCCAAGCAACTGTGAAGTTAACCATAATCACCCTTAATGCTGTACATGAGTGGGAGTTGTTCCTGGTGGGATATCCTTGTACCCTGCAAGTCTTTTTTTTTTTTTTTTTTTTGAGTTGGAGTCTCACCCTGTCGCCCAGACTGGAGTGCAGTGGCATGCTCCCGGCCACCCAGCCTTGACCTACTGGGCTCCAGCAATCCTTCCGCCTCAGCCTTCCAAGTAGCCAGAACTACAGGTGTGCGTTACCATCCTTGACTAATTTTTGATTTATTGTAGAGACGAGGTCTCGCCAAGTTGCCCAGGCGGGTCTTGAACTCACGAGCTCAGGCAGTCTATTCACCTCAGCCTCCCAAAGTGCTGGGATTACAAGCTGAGCCACCGAGCCCGCCTGTACCCTCCAAGTTTGATGCAGACCAGAATGGCCCTCTGCTTTCTTTCTGTGTGAGGAATATACTAGTGTGGATACCTGGACATGGGTTACTCTACTACTTAGAACCCTCTTGCTTGTACGTGTGCTTCATGTTATATGTTCTGTGTTATAAAAATGTAGAAAGGATGATTGTTTACTCAACAAGGGAGGCAAGCCCTCAAATTTTCACCATCTTCACTCTGAGGGTCTGTGATATTAGCGGTGTAGATGAGACTTGAGGGTCCTACTACACTACCCTGCTTCTGACAGTCCCTGATCAGTTGAAACTAAGTTTGTAGAAAAGCCTAGAATATGTTGAACAGTTTTAGGCCTTTACTGGTTGAGGAACTAAGGCACTGCAGTAGAAGAGTGAAACTCAAAGGATTTAGATTATTGAGCTGACAGCTTTGCATTTATCTTAAATGTAAGAGGGAGGCCCCCCAAAACCACATTTATCTTTTGGAGGACGGGTCCCTTGTAGTACAGGCCTTCCCCCTAGGTAAGTGTTCTAAGAACCCATGGGTATTACTGGCCCAGCTAATGTTGCGAGAGTCTGCATTCAGCTTTAGTGAATATATTTTTGGAATTTCTTTCAGTGCATTTGCCCATTTCATAATGAATGATTTACAAGGGCACCTGCCCACACTGTGCTGAGTGTTCAGCAGTTTTTGACCAAAAATTATCCCACCCTCCTTGTTCACCCAATTTTGCCCCCAGTGACTTTTGTTTCCCTGGATGAAAAAAGTCTTCAAAGGGAGACATTTTGCTGATGTGGAAGAGGTGAAGCAAAAAACGGCAGAAGCTCTAAAAGGCAACACAATTGACAAGTTCAAAAACTGTTTTGAGCAGTGAAGAAAGCTTCTTGACAGGTATATTACAGCAAACAGCGAGTACTTTGGAGGTGACTGAAGTTTAAAAATGTAAGAATAAGTACCCATAATACAATAATACATTTATTTAGTTTTACTAAATGAATTCTGGTTTTTTGGGGGGGAGTCCCCCCCCTTATATGACTTTATTGGTAACTAGAAAAGTGAGAACTGCCTGTTAAGAGCATCTCCTCCTTTAAAAAATCCTAGAATCCCAAGATCTTTTTTATTTTTTATAAGCAAGGTGAGGCTTTTATCATTACAATGAAGTTTTATTTACTACATTGCCAAACTAGAGAAGAGTGCCCCTAAAAACCATCTGATTGAGGCTTAACCAGTCTCCTGTAGAACCTGGAACATAAATTTAGGGCATTTGGATATAGGGCTGCTTAGAGGGTAGAAAGAAAAATGTATTCATGGCAGATAAAGGGGTTTTAAAGCTTCTTGAGTTTTTTCAATTCTTAAGCATTATTTGAAAACAGGAAGAAAGCATAATGGAGGCAAGCATAAATACACATATTACATGAAGCACTGTGACATAGCTCTGCTTGTTTTTGTGTGGTTTTTTTTTTTAAACAAATTTGATCATGGGCAAAATCTGGCTCAGCACTTGTTTTTTGTATCGGCCTGTGGATTTTACATGAAAAAAGTGGATTTTGCATTAATTAAAAAACACTTTGTGTTATGTGAAAATTTTGTGAAGTTAAATGCCAGTGTCATGAATAAGCTGGGTCATAGCTATGTGTGTGTTTTTTTTAATGTATCATCTATGCTTGTTTTCATGCTATAATTGCAGAGGTGAGTAGTTGTGACAGAGACCAAGTAACCTGCAAGGCCGAAAATATTTGCTGCCTGGCTCGTTACGTAAAGTTTGACAATTCCTGATCTATACCAGCCCTACTTAAAGTGCTTTGATATAGTGACGTGAGGAGCTTGGGCCAGAATGTAAATCAAGGCATTGCTTTCTTCATCAAGAAAAGCTTACTACAGAAAGAAATAAATGTCAGCAATGTTCTTAGTGTTGTAGTTGATTAATATTCTGGTACAAATTCCTTATCTTACTGCAGACTGACAGCCACTTTGAATAGTACTGATCTGTACTCTTTTGTGTGTAATTTTTACATTTGCAGGCTTTTATTTTTAATACAGAAAAATTTTAAAATTTCAATAGGCTTATTTTTTTTTAAATGTACCAGTCCAATTTCTCTTTCCCTTGAGGCAGCTGTTTTCAACTCTTGGCTAATTCATACCTCTGAGTGAAATGTTTACATGACTGTTTCTTAATTTTTCGGTTTTTGGTCCTAACTTCTTTACTTCATACTATGAAAGAGGAGAATTTATTTAGTTTTTTTCATGTAAACACACATGCTCACATGGGCACACATGTGCTCTTCCCCAGTCCTTCCAATTTGGTTTACCATAATTTTGGTAATAGTTAATAGTCAGTATTTACTTTGTAAATGCTAATAGTCACTGTGTTATATAGCATATTATGACTGCTTTAATTTCCTGTACAATTCTGTTTTCCTTGGAGTTAATAATTTTCAAAATTTACTTTTTTTCCATACTTATTATTAATTCAACCTCCAAACTCTCTGCCTGTCTAAATCTCTCAATAGGAAATTCACTGGATCTGTTAATAGCATCTTTAATAATACTTTCTTGGCACCTTGTAACTTGTACCAGTCTAGACTGGTTCCTCTTTTTGCTTATTACAGAGCTGTTTTCTTTGGGTTTCTTCACCATTATCTTGGGGGCTTTCTTTGCCTTACCTCTGGATTGGATCTAGACTTGCTGAATCCTGTGTCTTCCTCTTTAAGATTTAATACTTCCATCTGGTGGCACATGTTCTCCAACTTCATGACACAAGTGAAATTGGGAGGTAAATTTTGTGAGATCTTTCATGTCCATTCTCTCCTTACACTTAATAGTTTAGCTGGATATGAAATTTTATTTTTGAAGTCAGTTTCCATCAGAATTGTTATAAAGTATCGCTTCACTGTCAGTTAGCTATTAGAGATTTTTTGTTTTCTTGTTTTTAGGAGTCTGAAACCATCCTGAATTCTCATATGATTTCTTTTTTTCTTTCTGGAAGCTTTTGGCAAATTCTTTTTGATCCTGGTATTTCTGACATTTCTAATTGATATGCTTGGTTTCTATGTGAGTATATTACGTCTCAATGTTTGGCTTTTTAGTTCTAGGACTTTTTTCTCCCCCAACTATTTTATCTAGTTTCTCTGTTCTCTTTTTCTAGAACTCCTGTTATTTGAATTTTGGAATTTGTGGGCTGGTCTTCTAGTTTTTTTCCTCCTTTTTTCTATTTTTTATGTTTTTTGATTTCTTTATATTTATCCTTCAACACCTTTATTATTTATTTATTTATTTATTTTTTTGAGTTGGAGTCTCACTCCATTGCCCAGACTGGAGTGCCGCAGCCTCGACCTGCTGGGCTCCAGCGATCCTTCCACCTCAGCCTTCCAAGTAGCTGGAACTACAGGCGTGCGCTATCATGCCCGGCTAATTTTTTTTTTAATTTATTGTAGAGATGAAGTCTCACCAAGTTGCCCAGGCGGGTCTCGAACACCTTTATTGATATGATACTGTTTTAAGAACTTTTTTTGTTCTCTGGATGTTTCTTTTTGATTATTGCTATTTTAAAAAGAAGATTTAGGCTGGGCTCGGTGGCTTAGCCTGTAGTTCCAGCACTATGGGAGACCAAGGCGAGTGGATTGCCTGAGCCTGCGGATTCGAGACCAGCTTGGGTAACTTAATGAGACCTCATCTCTACAATAAAATTAAAAATTAGCCAGGTGTGGTAGCACGTGTCTGTAGTTCCGGCTACTTGGAAGGCAAAGGTGGAAGCATTGCCAGAGCCCAGCAAGTCGTCGCTGGGGTGGCTGTCAGTGTACCACTGCACTCCAGCCTGGGTGACGGAGTGAGACTCCAACAAAAAAAAAGAAAAAGATTTAATACCTTATTTCAGAAATAAAAGTCATCTCAGCTCTGAGCAGTTAATTTTTTTTTTTTTTTTTTTGGAAGTTTTCTTTTCTTTGCATATTCTCTCTGTTCTTCAAGTTCTGGAATACCCCATCTGCCCAGGTTATTTTGGTTTCTTATTTTTTGTATCGGAGGCTTTACTTAGCTATTTTGCTAGTCTTTGGTTTTCCCTCTTATTTAAGAATGAAGTATTAAAACACTGAGTTAGAAGCAGTGAACCTCTGAGGGATTTAAGGTATACATCTTGAAATCCAGCTGCTGCTTACAGAGTTTTGAAACCAATCCTAGTAGTTGACCTCATTTTCATTCCCAGTTGAGATGCTTCGTTTGACAGTTTCTGAGTCTTTTGGTGAGTTGGAGAGGGTGGGACTCTGCAGTATAAGTCAGATTACCTGCTGTTTTTTCACCACTGGCTCAATATTTGGCTTTTGTGAGTCAGTGGGCTAAGTTACTACTCGTCCATCTGCTTTCCAGCTTCCAAAGTTTGGCTGTAGTGTTCTCTCATTATCTTAATCCTTTTGGCCTTATGTAGGTAAATGGATAGATAGATTACATTGATCCCTTTATTTTTATGTGGAAGAGTTTAGAGAGGGGATCAAAAGAAGCATTTGACCATGCTTCTTTAATTGATGCATACTATTTCATTGTAAGGCTGCCCCATAATTTATTTAATCTTCAAGAGGCCCATATTCATGTGGTTGATAGTTTTTCTATTAAAAAATTGAATGCATTTTCAAGTAAATGGGAGTTATTTCCTTAGGAATGATTGGAATCATATTTGCCAAATAGCTCTTCAGAAATGTTAACTAGTATATAGCCCTAAGAGTATTCAGTTTCTAATATGTTACAGAACAGGGGTTGGTTAACTTCTTCTTAAAGGACTACATAGTCAATTTTTTAGGCTTTGCGGGCCATATGATCTCTGTTGGAACTCCTGAACTCTGCCATTATATCAGGAGGAAAACAGACAATGTGTAAGTGAATGGGTGGGGCAGTATTCTGGTAAAACTTGTAACAATATGAAGTGGCCATTGGACCATAGTTGGCCAACCTCTGTTGTAGAACACTTGTCAGCATTAAATTAAAAAGGAAAAAATTATACGCGTTACTTTTTATAACCTAAAACTTAACTGCTGTTCTATAGTCCTTTTACCTGATTTAAAATGTCTGTCAATACCAAACTTTTTCAAGGAAGCCTAAAAAAGTCCTACACTACCCGAGGCCCTCACATACAGAGTTTGAAAGCCCTGCAAGTCTTTGCTGAGTGATTCTGCTTGGAGGGTCATGCGATTGTAAGGCCTTATCAAATAGTGGTACTGTCTTCAGCAGTTACCCTGTTCTTTAGGAATTAACTGTATAGGATACAACTAAAATAGCCAGCAAATGGTAACCTATGGCCTCTTTAACGGGGTGCTTCTGGGGCTCTATAGTTGATTTCTGGAACCAGTGCCAAGCTGTAGGTCAGAGTGTGTGCCAAGAGGCTTACTCCCAAGAAATATGAAACTCAACTGAGTATTCTCTGATGCATGCGGCCTATTGAAAGACTGGCTTCCTTTGTCTGCTGAAGCAGTTTTACTTCCTGAGGAGTGAAATGCAAGGGAGGGCTCTCCTTGTCTCTCCAGGTTAGCAGAGAAGCATGTTCACTTCACAGCGATTAGCTGATCCTGCCGGAGACTTTTGTGCCTGTTGTGGTCTGCCAGTTCCCTCCCTGTCTTCCCTGTGGCGTTTTAGCTGATCTGTGCTGTTTGTAGCCATATGGTCCCCTGAGCACGTGGCTTAGCTTCCCAGTTTCTGCTGCTGGATCCTTGGGCATTGCAGATTTCAGAGACCTGAATAACATTGTTGTTGGGGGAGGAGGGCTGAAGTGGGAGCATGTCCTCAAGAGGTGTCTTCTTGCTGCCCTGCCTGGTTAAAGGACTCGATTGGTTCTCTGTACCTATGAGATAGCTTAAACAAACAACCCCAAACGAAGTGCTTTGAGAAGACTAAAAGAACTAGAAGTGGTTCCTGCCTTCAAGAAATTTACCCACTAGAGCTTTATCTGGGAGCCCTAAATGGTTAACTGGCATGTGGTGGTCAAGTCTAGTTTTGGAGATCAGGGTATAAGCTATCCATGGATGTTGTAGATAAATGAATAATGGATATTTGTTGTTTGCCCAGGTCAGTTTTTGTTGCTTTCAGTCACAGCTCTAGCTGGAGTTCATTATCATGTCTCTGAGAATTTTTTCCCCAATGTTTTTTATTTTGATAAAATTCATATAACATAAAATTTACTATCTTAACCGTTTCCAAGTATCATCAGTGGTATTAATTGTATTATATTGTGCAACTATCACCACCATCCATCTCTAGGATTTTTCTTCATCCTACAGAACTGGAACTCTTTATTCCTTTCTTCCCTCAGCCCCTGGCAGCTACCACTCTACTTTCTGTCTATGATTTTGACTGCTCTAGTAACTCTTGTAAGTGAAATTGCACAGTATTTATTTATTTATTTTTTGTGTCTGGCTTATTTCACTTGTCTTCAGGATATAGCCGTGTTGTAGGATAGGTCAGAATTTTCTTCCTTGTTAAGGCTGAATAATATTCCATAGTTTATATATACATTTTGTTTATCTAGTCCTTCATGATGGAGACACAGTTGGGTTGCTTACACGTTTTAATTATTGAGAACAACACTGCTATGAACATACATATCTACATATCTCTTAGAGATCCTGTTTTCACTTCTTTTGAGTTTGTGCTCAGAATTAATACAAATATTTGGTAGTTGATATTAATCCAGAATAGATAATTAAGAAGTGGAATTGCTGGGTTATTTAGTATAGTAGTTATATTTTTAATGTTTTTGAGGAATTTCTATACTGTACCTTCTTGTATCCCTACCAGCAGAGCATAACGGTTTTAATTTCTCTTACATCCTTGCCAATATTTGTCCTTTTCGTTTCTTTCTTTGCCATCCTAATGGGTATGAGGTGGTATCTCATAGTAGTTTTGATTAGCATTTCCCTAGTGATTAGTGATGCTGAACATCTTTTCATGTTCTTAATTGGTCATTTGTATATCTTCTTTGAAGCAATGTCTGTTGAAGTCCTTTGCCTTTTTTTAAGACAGAGTCTCTCTTGCCTAGGCTGGAGTGCAGTAGCATGATCATAGCTCAGTGTACCCAGAACTCCTGAGCTCACAGGATCCTCCTACCTCAGCCTCCTTAATAGCTAGGACTACAGGGTAATTTTTTTTTTAATTTAATTTTTTATAAAGATAGGGATTCACATTGTTGCCCATGCTAGTCTTGAACTCCAGCCCTCCTGCCTTGGCCTCCCTAAGCACTTGGAGTACAGATGTGAGCCATTGTATCTGGCCCTGTTTTTGAATCAGATTGTTTGTTATTACTGAATTTTAGCAATTCTCTATATATTCTGGATATTAATCCCTTATCAGGTATATGACTTGCAAATATCTTCTTTCATTTTATGGGTTGCCTTTTACTCTGTTTAAAGCCTTGGTGCACAAGATGTTTTTAATTTTCAGGAATCTGCTTTGTTTATTTTTTCTTTTGTTGTCTGTTCCTTTGGTGTTATATTTGAGAATGTTGTGAAGTTTTTGCCCTGTGTTTTCTTCTGGGTTTTATAGTTTTAAGTCCTATATCTAAGTCATAAATCCATTTTGAAGGTTTTTTTTGTTTGTTTATGGCATTATGTAAGGGTTCCATTTTATTATTTTGCATAAAGATATCCAGTTTTCTCAGCAACATTTGGTGAAGACTGCCATTTTTCCCTTGAGTAGTCTTGATATCCTTGTTGAGAAAAATCATTTGACCATATATACAAGGGTTTTTTTCTGAACTCCATTCTGTTTCATTGGTCTGTATGTCTGACTTTACGCCAGTGCCATGTGGTATTGATTATTGTAACTTTGTAGTAAGTTTTGAAGTCAAGAGGGGTGAGTCCTCTCACTTTGTCCTTTTTTTGGATTGTGTTGTGCCCCTTGAGATATAAATTTTAGGATGCGTTGTTCTGTTTCTGCAAAAATTGTCAATGAAATTTTGATAGGGATTGCATTAACTCTGTATGTAGCCTTAGGTAAAATTGACGTCTTGACAATATTAAGTCTTCACAGGATGGTTTCCATTTATTTATGTCTTCTTTAATTTCCTTCAGCTTGTATTTTTCATTGTACATGGTTTTTACTTCTTTGGGTAAGTTAATTCCTAAATATTTTATTCTTTTTGATGCTGTTGGAAATATAGTTCTTTTCTTAACTTTCTTCTTTGGGTTGTTTATTCTTAGTGTGTAGAAATGCAACAGATTTTGTGCGTTGACTTTATGTCCTGCTACTTTGTGGATTTGTTTGTTCTAATAGTTTCTGTGGAATCATTAGGATTTTCTACATATACATCATCCGAGAACAGTGATAATTTTATATCTTCCTTTCCAATTAGGATGCTTTTTATTTCTTTTTCTTGCCTAATCGCTTTGTTAGGACTTCCCCATACTATATTAAATGGAAGTGGCTCTCTGACATAGTTTTTAATCAAGGATACTTATTCATAATTTTGACATTATCTGGACTTTTTCAATATATTCTCATATGGTAATATGGAGGTAACTAAAAAATACTAGTCGTTTCCTTGATTTTTACCATATGACTTCCAGGTGAAAAGGAAGTTCTAGGGATGGTCTGACCAGAAAGGTGGCCTCTGCTACACTAAAAAGATGTTAAGACCTGACTTGCAGTTTATGCTGGCAAACCAATTTGCTGATAAGAAAAATAAAATGATTGAATTAGAAAATATTTACCTGGCTGTTAAAATTATTATTATTAGAGACTTTGGGGTTTTTTTAGTGTCGTTTTTTAGATTTATTGAAAAATTAAGCAGATAGTACAGCATTCCCACATTACCTATCAACCCCTCCACCACCCCAGTTTCCCCTATCCTTGATATCTCACATGACTGTGGTACATTTGTTATAATTAGTGTGCCAATGTAAATATATTATTATTAACTAAAGTCCAAACTTCATTTAAGTTTCCTTCGTTTTTCTGTTGTAGGACATCATATTACATTTAGTTGTCCTTAGGTTCCTTTTGGATATGACAGTTTTTTTTCAGACTCCTTGTTTTTGCTGACCTTTACAGTTTTGAGATGTCCTGGTCAGGTATATTTTGTAGGATGGCCCTCTGTTGAAATTTGTCTGATAGCTGATTTCCTTTTTAGTATGTATTATAGAATAAGATCTGATTGTGCTTAGGTGACTAGAGGTGCATGCATCAGGATATTGTTGTACTTAGTTTTTGTTGAGGACAAGGGTGCCAGCTGTACTTTTCTGTGGGGACTGGGGAGAAGAAACATACAACTTTAGGGAGCAGGAAAAGCAGCCAGATGTCATGATCTCAGAGAGGAAAAAGGGTGCTTGTGTCTCATTCTCAGTGCCCTCATCAAAGGGCACTCCCTAGTGGTGCCTGTAGAAGTCCCTTTTGGGCTGCACATCCTTTTGTTTCTATCTGGTACTGAAAATTTTGGCAGCGTTGGGACTATTGGTGCTTGTGTCTGGGGAGCTATTCTGAGGGTCTTTGTAGCTCAGGAGGCTGTTGCATGGCTCCTTTTGTTCATTTTATGTATGCTGCAGGGTTTTAAGAAGCTGAACAGTAGCCCTACACACCCAATGAGCACTGTGGTCGGGCTGTGCAGATAGGGAGTGTGGCAGAAGGGTGGGGATAGGCATGGATATCCCTTGCCGCTGACAAACTCTAGTTTTCTTGACTGGTGGCAGCCTATGCATAGCTCATATCTTGTCATCATTAAACCATTTTTCCCTTTAAAATTAGACTTCAAGAAGTGGGGAGGAGATTGGATTTAAGGAATGTATCTTGAGTTTTACTAGTGACTTTACCCATGTAGATTTCTACTTGTATGCCTGAGGTTCTCTTTGGTGTGGGGGGTATGGTGAGTATGTGGGGATGGCTTGATTAGGGATCTGTGGCTTGCAGAGGAAACTGAACATTGTGGTCATACTTCAGTTCTCCTGATGAGAAGCACCATAAAAAATATTACTATTAAAATGTGGTCTGTGACGGTGCTGATGAGCAAGCTTTGGATAGTAATCCACTCTGCATTTTACTTATTGCACAGTATATGACTATAACCAATATTTTATTGCCTATTCCATGTCTCTGCTCAGGAGCTGCTTGTTCTCTGGACAGTAATGGCACAATTTACAGAGGAATAAAAAGCCATCAACCCCACTCACACACACACACACGGACACGGACACATGCACTCACCCTCCCCACTCTACCAGAGAGCTAAACCTTGCTAGGCTGACTGTGGCAGAGTGCGCAGCTCCTGAAGAGGAGGTTTCTAATCAGGGAGATGCTGAGCAGAGAGAGTCTGCTGCTGGAGCCTAAAATTTACAGCTCCAAGAATCCATTTGCTGCCACTGCTGCTAACGCATTAGAAGGGGTGACGAATCCCAGTAACTTGTCACAGAGGATGCTTAGATCTTCATGTTCTGTAATCAAGGGGTGAAAGTGTGAGCACTATGATCGCTTCCCTGGTTTTATCCCTTGCTGAGCATGACTAGGAAGCAGAGAATGTTTAGGTATTTATCATGTCTTGATTATAGGAATTTCCCTATGTTTTAAGTAATTGACAATTTAATAAGAGTTAGCTTTGGTTTAAGAGAAGGTGTAGGTGTGCCCAGCATTAAGATTTTGGAAATACTGTGATGTATGTGCCCTTGAGACGCCTGACAATTACCCTGTTATCCTTTGGGTATCCTTTTGAAAGAGGAACTGTATTGATTTGCTGTACTAGGTATTTTGCTTAGTATGGCTTCCTGGAATATTTTTTTATTTTCTTTGGTTTGAAGTTAGAATCGCACATATTATGGAAACCTCACCCCACAAATGTTCTGTCATCCATTTTATAATACCTTTCCCTTCATCCAACTGTGGCTATTTTGAAGGACAGGAAAATTGTTCACTGAGGTATTTCTATTTTGGTCAGTTGTCCAGACCACTACCGGGATTCCATCACTATGAACATTTTTACTTATCATTAATGTGCCTAGATGGTAGCGGGAATAGGGTGTAATCTTTTTTGTTTTTCTTTCAGTTACTGAATCTATTTTTGGTTAATCCTTCTAGACAGTTTGTAAATTCTAAATTTATGAACATGTTTTTGTGATTGAGCTGGTGTTAAGGGGCTCTTTGATTTGGAGGCTCCTGTGTCCTTTGTTATCACCTATACCCAGGTAACCAGACTTGACCTTGGTCCTGATGTGATGACACATTATGCCTTTGGTTACTTTTGATCTTCAGGTGTTTCTTGTCAGATGAATTTTTGGTTCTGGCTCTTTGGGTTTTAGTGTTTAGCCTTTATGATTTTCAAATCTGTCAGAAAGGGTATAGGAGAATGGTCACGGTTATTTGAGACTCTCTTTTTGCTGCTTTTAGAGTTGCAAATTAACCTTATGTATAGTAGAAAATTAAAAGTTTTCTAATTTACACAGGTTCTTTTTCAGATCATTTATTACTTTTCTGATCCATGAGCTGTTCTTCTCTGCACTGTTTCCATTATTT
The DNA here is from genome assembly GCA_963574415.1 of Tarsius wallacei. Taxonomy (NCBI): domain Eukaryota; kingdom Metazoa; phylum Chordata; class Mammalia; order Primates; family Tarsiidae; genus Tarsius; species Tarsius wallacei. The sequence continues at coordinate 59,187 of CAUYQG010057268.1, read as the reverse complement.
ACAGTATAAAACGTGGGGATGTCTTCCCATTTACCAGCCATAGTCAGCCTTCCATGGACCTACAGCTTGATTCCAACTGTCATTCTTTCCCTTTCATTCATTTTGTTTGATAGCACTTAGCTCCTGCTATTTCCTGGTGTGTATGCTTTTTCACTTGTTTTTGTTTTTTGTCTGTCTTCAGATTGTCCCTTAAAGCATTCTTTACTCTTTTTGGTGTGTAGTTGCTTGGGTCTTTGGAAAAGATGGATAATTTCTGTTTTCAGAGTAGGCTGCAAGTAAATCGGTATATTTTGTGCTGAAAGATAGGAGGCCTTTTAAGAAATAGTGAGGCTTCCTTTAAGATACTTATCAGTGTGACATCTATGGTGGCAAAGGCCAGTATTGCTTCTTTTGTTTCAGTGCATCAAAGAAGAGTGAAATTTGGCTAGTCCACCCTCACTGTGTGGCAGCTGACCTTAGAAGTTTGTTCAGTTTGATAGCTCCTGAGGGGGCCTGATTGAAACCTAGAAGAGTTTGATTTTGATTCTGTCGATGAAGTGGATGGTGACAGTGTTTTGTAGTCAGCAGCTACCTTGTAGCAAAGTATTGCTAGCAAAAAACCCAAACAGCCTTGAAACAACAGGTTCTGAATATAATTGGGTGTGCGCTGTAGACTGCTGGTTGTACTATGGATTCTTGTTACAGTCCTGATGTGGTGCTGTCCTCATTTGAATGGAGTTTTATTCTGTACACATTGGTAGAATGTTCTCATAACTTTCAGAGAAATATTTGTACTTTTGACCTTCAGATAGATATCCTTGTAAGTTATCCCAGACTGGAAATTAATCTCTTTCAGCTGAGTGGGGGTGGGGGTGTCCGATATTAATGATTTTAGATTCTAAAACAAAGATGTCCACGGTAGTAGTGCTCTGAAAAGGTGGTGCTCAGAGTACCTGAGGTAATACCTTAGTGATTTAATGTTCCTGCCTGTGAGATTAACAGCTGAGCATCTTCTTTCCCATGCTGAGATGACAGTTCTTTTCGCCCTTCACTTGCCTTTGATTTTTCTTCTCTCTCTTGCAGCATCCTATTTTGATTTTTTCTTGTCTAGTCCTGGGACCTTCTTCCAATCCAACCCTTGTTTCTGTTCCTAGATTCATGTTGAGATTTCAATTTTAGTTTAGAACTTGTTTCAAGAAAGATCTTCAGTAACATGTAGAGACTGGATTTCCAGTTCTTAAGCTTTGTAATTAACCACATGTCTTGGTCAGGGAAACAGATTTAAAAAAAAAAGATTTACCCTCTTTATGAATGCCTTAGATTTTGTCTCTTTGAGAAATCATAATAAGGTCTCTAGGAACAAATATATTTGTTTTCTCTGACATTGTTGCACCAAGAAGGATGATATTGTTTCTACCAAAATGGCTTAATTTCTACCCGTGACTGTGGTAGGCCTTGCTGTTTGGCATGTGCTGGGGAACATAGAGACAGGTTTAAGCATCTTTGCCTTCTTGCTTACAGGTGATGCAAGTCCTGAATGCCGATGCCATTGTTGTGAAGCTGAACTCCGGAGACTACAAGACAATCCACCTGTCCAGCATCCGACCACCAAGGCTGGAGGGAGAGAATACCCAGGTGAGAATGATGAAGCAGCCAAGGCACTTTGCAAAACCAAAGGGAAGAAGCTGGAGAATTAGATAAATATGATACATATAGTATATGTGAGAATGCAAAAGTACAAGTATTTTAAATCTCTAGAACATTATTTTGTAATATTTGTGCTCACTACCATTGGGCAAGTCTCGGTGTCTGGTGAAGCATACTCACTGCTCTGCTGCATTTCAGATGGGCACTGTTGGCACCTCTGTCGGGGGGCTTGAGAGCAGTTGGGGTGGAATATGTGGTGGATGAGTCTGATTTATTAATATCTTATTTCTCTGAATAAGGAAAGGAGAAGATCTATATCTCACGTACGTGGTAATAAGGCCTGTTTCTGCTGATCGTTTTGATTCGACAGTTCTTTATGCTTTTGCTCTAGGAAGAAATGAACCTTGGTGTACATATTCATTGGGGTCACCTACTCATCTTTTGCAGGTGTTAACTATAATTGTTAGTTACACTGTTGTATGCTATTTTGTGGATTTTTTGGCAAGTAGGTTGGTGTATGACATGAGTATATCAATTTGGAGAAATTATGTTTTGGATGAAAACTCTGAGAGTTGATATTCAGCATGCAGATAGCCAGAGTTTTTTGTTTTTATTTCTATCTTTATCAATTGTGAGAGGTTGGGAATAGGGATTGAAGTTGAACATTTTGGGGGGATTTGGTTATGTCTTGTTTTTACACACCTTTCTTACTCCTGTGTTTGCCCTCTGATAACTAAAGTGTCTGTGTTGACTAGTTATAGAACTAGACCCTCAGTGAGAGAGCCAGTGGCAAAGGCAAGCATTTAGACAGTTTTCAGAAATTAGATATTGTGGCTGAAGTTAGTGCTATGTATGGTCTACCTTTTATTTATTTATTTTTCTAAAGAGACAGTGTTTTGCTATGTTGCCCAGACTGGAGTGCAGTGGCTATTCACAGGCGTAATCATGGCATATGACAGCCTCATGCTCCTGGGCTCCATTGATCACCTTGCCTTACTCTTCTGAGTAACTGGGACTTATAGACAGGTGCCACTGCACCCAGCTTATCTGCCTTTTTTATTTATCCCTTTTGTAGTTTTAAAGATGTGAAATTTGCGTTTCTGATGTTTTGCACATACACACTTCTTGGTGCATTCACAAGTGGAAATGCATATGATGTTTTCATTTGTGCGAGAGTTTATAGATAGCCCATAAGAGTAAAATGAAAATATCATGATTGTCTTTTGAATCAGATCATGCATAAAAAACACATACAGAATGGGTGATAAGAATGTCTGGCCAATCAATTCTTTTTCTCCCCTTTTTCCCCATAGAGGAGGCAGTTTAATGCAGCAAACGGTATTGTGGTGAGGATGAGAATTTAAATGCTTGAAAGCTCAGAAATGCCAGAGTAAGTCTCTCTTAGTAACTGTAGCTCTGCCTCATTGCATAGAAGAGTAAACGCACATCTCCAGTTTTATCAGTATTGAGAATAGTCCACAATTCTGCATCTGTGTTGTACAGTTGGAATTAAGGTTCCCACAGCAACCACAACTTTGAAATTCTTGAACGTTAATTTTTGTGCCTGCATCATCAGTCAATGCATTGTGTCTGTAGTGGAATTTTAAGCAGTTTTTAGGGAGTGGGGGTGCTATAGCTTAGGTAAAATGATAGCAGGTTTTCTGAAGTAAGAGCTGAGTATTTTTAGTTGTCCCAAGATCCTATGGAACTCTTTAGTGGGTAACCAGTGCATTTTCTTTAGTCTAATGGCTGATGGGAAATTGTTGGAATATATGTCCTAGTTTAGGTAGGATCCTGATTACAGAATTTCTTTTTTCTTACAAAGGCATGTTACCTCTTTCTTCTTCTTTGCTGTTCACTCCTGAGGTCTTACTCCATTTTAAGAACGTTCTAAGTAAGGCTTAGCTATAACAGTCTATAACATATGGCTTATGAGGGAGATGAGGAATGATTTTCATTATTTGTTCGTTAAAATCCTTTGGAAGCATTTACTGAGGGGCCACATGAGAAATAAGTTAATACCACTTACCTTGAGTAGATGGTGGAGGGCGCCCTGAAAAGAAGCCAGTTTTGGTGGGAGACTGGGACTGTTATAGAGCAGCTGCTGTACATCATGAGTGTTCAGGGATGAGAAGTTAGCAAACGGGAGGAAGTGATCTCTGGACCAGCACTGAGCAACTGATCCGCAACGTGAGCCACACAGGCGAGCTATTTGTTGTTATTTTAAATTTTCAAGTAGCTATGTTAAGAAACGAAAAAGAAACATTAATTGTAATGTTTTTATATGACTTCCAAATTTTTATTATTAATACATATTTTTTTGAGTTGGAGTCTCACTGTTGCCCAAGCTGGAGTACAATGGCACGCTCACAGCTACTGCAGCCTCGACCTGCTAGGCTCCGGCAGTCCTTCCACCTCAGCCTCCCAAGTAGCTTGGACTACAGGTATGTGCCAGCATGCCCAGCTAATTTTTTAAAAAAAATTATTGTAGAGATGAGGTCTCACCACATTGCTCAGGCTGATCTTGAACTCCTAGGCTCAGGCAATTCTCTCGCCTCAGCCTCCTAAAATCCTGGGACTGCAGGCATGAGCCACTGCACCAGGCCTCAGATTTTTATTATTTCAACATTAATGAGTTAGTTCCCTCCCATTTTTAAAAACTAAGTCTTTGAAATCATATTTTACACTTGTAGCACATCTTTCTCCATTCTAGCGTATTTTAAGCACTTAATAGCTACATGAGGCTAGTGGCTACAGTTATGTACAGCATAGCTCTAGAAATTCAAATGGACAGATGAGTCATTGGCAAATACTTACTGGGCATGTACTTTGTGCTGGGTAATTTGCTGGGGATGCAACGGGGAATAAGCAGACTGTCTTGCTTCACCCTTATGGAACTTTAATTTCTTTTTTTTGAGTTGGAATCTCACTCTGTCACCCAGGCTGGAGTACCTCAGCGTCAACCTGCTGGTCTCAGGCAATCCTTCCGCCTTAGCCTTCCAAGTAGCTGGAACTGCAGGCGTGTGCTACCACACCTGGCTAGTTTTTTGATTTATTGTAGAGATGAGATCTCGCCAAGTTGCCCAGGCTGTTCTCAAACCCGTGGGCTCAGGCAGTCCCCTCACCTTGGCCTCCCAAAGTGCTGAGATTACAGGCTTGAGCCACCAAGCCCAACCAGAACTTTAAATTCTAGTAGGGGAAATACACAAGTCATTTCATTTGTGTTAAATGCTGTGAAAGAAAGAAGAGTGCATAATCTGGGAAGGCTTCTTTGAGGAAGTGACATTTAAAGTCCGGAGGTTGATTAGGAGTTAGCTAAATGAAAATGGGAGAAGATAATTTCTGATCTGAGGAGCAGCAATGACAAGAAGGAGGTAAGTTTGGGGAACTGGAGAACGGATAGCCACTGTGGATGGTGCATGTGTGGTATGACACTTGTGTTATACGAAACCGTAGGCAGGGCAAGATTATACACATCCTGTTGACATCTCAGGATACTTATGAACGGAGAGAGAAAACAGCCTGTAATTTTGTATGACTGGAATAGAGGATGGTTAACTGTTAGGGAGTGGTAAGAAATGGACTTGGGAGTTAGGCAGGGGCCGCGGGTTGAAGACTTGTATGCCATGCTTTTTAGGTTTTGTCTTAAAGAATTTTAAACTAGGGAAAGGCGTGTTGGGATTCAGATACTCTAGTTTTGGTGGTTTAAACTTATAAGATATGAAAGCAACTGGCATTTACAAGAGGAGATTGTACTATATAAAAACTGATTGCAGATAGGAGCTCTGAGATTTCTTTTGGTAAACCTCAGTTGACCAAGGGCAGTAATCGTGCGACCAGCAGTCTCTGTTTACTCTGGAGGATTCAGAGTACCTGCCTTTCTGTGTAAAGAATTTCCCAGAGCTCCTATAGGGAGTGCAGGATTCTGCTCTATGCTTATCTTAAACTAGAGATTTTCAGTAAATATGGGTGTAAGAAGAAAAATCACGTGGGAACCCTAGTGTGGCTATGATGTATCATATGTGTGTAAAGACTAGGTAAAAGGTGTTCCCTCAGATTCTTGGGTTTCTAGTTTCCTTAATTATATACTGACTGTTTTCACAGTTACAGGGACAGCCCAGTAAAGTATTCAAGGCATAGGTGTTGGGGCCAGGACCTCTGTTAGCCCATATGGTACCTTTATGCACATTTAGAGATTGGTGTTCCTTCCTCCAGGCAGTCTCACATCATAGCACATGGCTTGGCAAGCAAAGTGAAGGCCGAATTTCAGGTCTCGTTCTCCCTGTGTCCCTTTGACCGAGTGCTCTTCTGCAAGGCACAGTGTGCACAAGAATATGTGTCTGTCCTAGTTGGAATAGAGCTGGTGAAATCTCCAAGGAAAGCATCAAGGATATGTTTGGGAATTGGGAGGTGATCTAGTAGTAACAGAAACACAGAGTGCTTGAGGTTTGTTTAGAAATGAAGGTATGTGATAGATGGATTGGGAAGGTCTTTGAAAGAAACATTCTGCAGATTATCTGTTCTCTGATTATAGGACTCTCCATGGGTCAGCAGCTTTGAAAAAAGAGAAGATAGGCTGGGCTTGGTGGCTCAGCCTGTAATCCTAGCACTTTGGGAGACCGAGGCAAGTGGATTGCCCAAGCCTGCTGGTTTGAGACCAGCCCAAACAACCTGGTTAGACCTCTTCTCTACAATAAATAAAAAAATTAGCCAGGTGTGGTAGCGCGCGCCTGTAGTTCCGGCTCCTTGGAAAGCTGAGGCAGGACGCCAGAGCCCAGCAGGTTGATGCTGGGATGACCGTGAGTGTGCCACTGCACTCCAGCCTGGATGACAGTGAGACTCCAACTCAAAAAAAAAAAAAAAAAAGAAGATAACTTGATGATTTGTGGTATTGGGGCCTTTTCTAAACCAAAGAATAAAGCGGGAGAGGGTGCAGATTAAGAAATGAGGAGTAGATGAAGAGAGGAAATGGGCTCCTCTGGGGCAGGCAGATGAGTGCAGTGGTTTCTGCTGCGGGCAGGCCTCCCTGCAGGCTCCTGGATGAGCACCCAGTGGGGTTTTCCTTTCAAGGAAGCATGTGGAGATTCTTTTAATGTATCTTTTCCTCTGAGACGTCTGTACATTTGGGGACTAGTCGGGCAACTTGGATTTTTCTTTTTTGTATACAGAGACAAGTTCCTTTCTCTTGGGTTTTGCCTTTGGCTAGCTGTATACTTCCACGCCCCTTTTTTGGTTACTCTCTAATTGGAGCCAGAGGAAGTGCTTGGACAAAACACTGTGATCAAAGGAACTGTTTTCATCATAAGCTTTCCAGTTACATAGGAATTCATGAGTAGCCAGTACTCCTGAATTTTGGTTAGAGCTTGGTTTGTTGCTGGGTAGTGTCATGGGAGAGTTAAAAGCAGAAGTGTGTAATATTTTCCTCAGATTCTAGTTGCATGTGACTGTTGTGTTTCTGTGGCACCATGCTTCTGGATTATTTCAGTGATAGCTCTTAGGAGATGTTAACTCTGTCAGGCTGAGGAGCCAGGTTAGAAAACTGGCATGTGATGCTCTTGTGAACCTTACCATGTATCAGGGTTTTTCTAAAGGCATAGTTTGTTTTATCCAGTTGTTTGCTGTAAAGAAGTAAGTGCTAAATCTTGGAGAAAGGCTATGGGTTTTCTGAGCTGCTGCCTTAAAGGAGATAACACATTGTGCAATCTCAGGACTTCCTAGAGAGCACTTGGCTTTGATCTGAAACTGGAAAGCCTAGTGCTCTATTGCCCAGGGCTGCTGTGGGCTTTGTGTTACACTTGGAGTGTTAATGACAAAGGAAACAGCCCCCAGGAATCCATTGAAGGGGCTGACTTATTCCCCCATGGAGTCTGCTCTTACAGTGCCATTGTAGTTGACTAAGAGATGCAGAACTGAAATTTACCTTGAAAACAGGTACATAATTTAACCAACCCCCAGGTTTCAGGTTCTAAAATTTGCTTTCACTTGCAGGGCCTTTTTCTCAAATCCTTTCTTTAGCTTGTGTGTCTCTTTCTTCTCTCTAACTCTATCTCTGTTTCTCAACTCCTCCCAGACCCCAGCGTGCTTCAGTTTAGTATTCTGGGAATTGCAGAGACCCAAAGGTGGTGTCTCCTTCTCTTCAGCTGGTAGCCCCCTCACAGCCCCCCCTCCCCCCATCAGCTTCTATTCATTTCCATCAACGTGTCTTTCAGCCTCCTCCCTAGGAACTTACTTACCAGGTGAAGTTTCTTTCACCCCAGGGCCTCTAAAGATTCAGACCTGGGCACTAAAGTATCCCTTTTTGTTAAAGCTGCAACCTGCCTAATCTCCCAGGGTCCTCGCTGCCCTTGTTTTTGGAAGTAGTTTTGGGACTCTCCCAGACCTGATTCTGTGTAGGTAGTTTGCAGAGAGCAGCTGCAAGAGTTCTTGAGATTCTTAAAGGGCTTTTTGTCACAGGCAAGGTCATGTGGGGCACGGATCTATTGGTGGTACAGGGCCCCAGGGTGTTTTGCCATTAGAAGCAGTTCTCAACCTACTCCTTCCAGTTTAGATTTCTGAAAGCAAGGCTGGTCCCTTTAGACCCCCAGGCAGACTCTACTGGCACTGAGAGGCATATCAACAGAAAGCTGTGGGGTTGGAGTCCCTTAGTGAAGTGGGGGCAGACCAGTAAACTCACAGACTGTGATCTCGTGCTTGTGACTGGGAGCATAAGGCAAATAACAAATTAGTGAGGGACTCCAGCTTGGCATTAAGGACCTTGGAGAAAAGCAAAACCTCTTTGAAATGGATATAGCATTTTACCAGTCTCCAATGGAGAGATTTTGGGGCTGCGGCAATGTGATCAAAAGACGTAGAATATGTCAGAGGCTGGCAGAGGCATTCTGTACCAGTTTCAGATTTGTTTGATCTGAGCATTTTTGAGAAGAACACTTGAAATCTTCTTTGTTAGAAGACTGAAAAAAATTACTATTAGGGGCCTATGGGTGGGTCTTAGCTCATCTATTTAAGATTCCAGGATGTGTGTGTCCTGTTGGTAATGATTACTATTCCTCAGCTGAAGAGACTGGGGGTGGGGGGACAAGCTTGTCTCCTTGTGATGAGGTCAAGACATCTGGTATCTGGGTAGATAGCAGTTTCCTAAAATGTGCATTTCATTGATCTCTAAGTGAGTATTAAACTGGAGAAGACAGCATGTGCCTATCTTGTTGCCCTTTGATTTGCTTTCTTCTCCCCATTACAATCATATTTTCTTTCATTTCCTTTAGTTATGTATTCCCTTTCCCATGATCTTACCTATCTCCTTCAAATATTTTTTGTGGGATTTTAACAATCTCCTAGTGGGTTTTGGTGGTTAATCCTTCTCTGAACTGTGTGCATTTACTTCTTTCAATCCCTTGCTCTCTGTTCCTTTAATCATCACTATCACACAGTTCTACATTTTCAATTTATCTAAATCTTACTAGTGCTAGTATGTTCATATTTCTTGCCTCTTCTCAGTCCTGTTAGCTGCAGTAATTCTGTGTTGTTTTTCTAGTTGACGGCACCATCATATTCACTGTCCTGTGAGCATTTAATAAACCTGCTATGTGAGGTAACCCTGTCTCTTGCTCTGGTTCCCTTTGAAGGCCCTTTTAGGCCAGAGACTTCTATACATCTTGCAGAGTCTTTCCTTTCTCCATAGTGTCCTGCACTGTTCATGTATGTACACGCCTGCTTCCCATTGTGCAGCCTCAACTCCACTGAGGCCAGGAATGGCGTAGTTTTCTCGGCTTCATGTCTCCTCTTTCAGAATCTTACAGATGGCTGTGAATAATGTAGGCATTTACTAAGTGTTTACATCCAAATATCAGCTGAGGCATAGACTTAATTCCCTGTATTTCTTTTGAGTGGGCATCATTTTTACCAACTCCCAGCTCACTGCTAACCTCCGTGACTGCTCTGAGAGCCTCTCTAGCTTGAGCCAACGTGCTGGTGTCTAACAGTCTCAGGAGGGAGTTTTTGCTCTATTTTTTTCTGCTTCCTAATTGGATTGCTTGTTTTGCAGGCTGGGTCACACATGGCTTAGTTTTCTGTAGGCACTTCCTCTTCCCCACTCTCAGTTTTAATCTAGTCGCTGCCATTGGGTTGACTAGCCCTGCCTCTCTCAGTGTGGTGGTTTTCCTCATAATGTGTATTCCATTACCACAGTGCAGCTTGAGTTCAGTCCACCAGAGAGGTTAATTTCAGAATTTTAAGTGCTTTTGAAGATTGGTCCCCAATTGACTTCTTTCAACACCTCTACTCTGATTCAGGCTTTTCCACATATCTTCCTTTCATCGTAGTTCAGGTAGCTAGATTCAGTAAGGTTCTTAGTTGCACTTTTTATCGAGGGATATGTATTTTTTAATGTTGTTGACCTTGTTGGTTGTCAGATTATTTCTTTACTTGGAACTCATTTTAAAATCAATTAGAGAGCTTTCCCTTCATCTTTCTCTCTTTATTTATGAGATACTGATTGCAGAGCTACCTACACTGTGTTTAGATAAATTACTTTTTTTTTTGCATAACATTTATATTCAGCACAAGTGTAGTGTAGTCATCCAGTGTTTCGCAATTTTGCAGGCCAGGGCTGTAGACTTCATTCCTTGGTGGGCTAATTAGCTTTGTAGTAGGAAAATTGTGTTCAGTTCAAAAACCAAACATTTAAGTTCCTTGTGTACTACAGGCACTATGGGACTGGGAAATTGTTTTTATGAGTAATGTGTTTATAATTTTGGGAACCTGATATCTAATTCTGACCAGTATGTGTATGTGTGGGTTTTGGTCATCAGGTGGACTTTGGACTGGATGCTGGATCATGGATGAGGCAGCATCAGTTCATCACTGTTTAGCAACCACTTTTCAGAACTTAGACTAGAAGGGGAAGCTGAAGGACACATATGCTTGCTTTTTTCCTAGCTTATGACAGGCCAATTGCTTAGGCATATTTTGATGTCACTTTTCATTTTAGCCTTCCTTTGAAAATCTATGGCAGTTTGTGGGTTATTCCCATTTCTTCGTCCTTAATCTCCCATCTACTGTGATACCTGTCTGCTTTTGGCTGCATTTGCTTTTCTTTGCCTGGTTCGGTAGTGTATTGGAGCCACCATACAGCATTGCTGTTTCACAGTAGGATCTCTATTCACTTTAGCTGTGAAGACATTCTGGAGACTTGTGTTCTTACCTTTTCATTTCTCTGCTAAAAGCCTGTTGATGTAATCTTCTTCCTTGTTTCCTTTTATTGGGCAATTGAGGAGGCTAAGCAGAAATATCCCCTTTGTGTATGTTCAAATATTTGTCTCCAGAATTTGGTTGTTTCTCCTGTCCTGTTGATTCTCGATAACCCACACGATGGATGCTGTAGTTTCTAGTTTCTGCTTTAAAATACTTTCCTTGCTTTTTTTTTCTCCTTCCCTACTTGGTTTGATTTTCTGGGTCAAGTCGATCTGCCATTTGTTCACATCTGTTGCTAGCTAACTGCCTAGCACGTCATTGATACTCAAATGTTACTTAATATCCCTTGCATTCTCCTGCAGGTCTTTACCCATTGATCGTAATTTGGAAGTGGGGTCTAGGCAGAGTATACTGACACTTGGCTTTCTGATTCTGCCACTCCACCTTTCCTAGGACAACTTCCTCATCGTTACTAGGAAGGCTGGACTTTTTTCATATGCTGTTGTCTTTTGTAAGGTGGGCTGCAATTAGGAGAAAGCCACATTTTTATTCATATGGAGCTGCCTTTAGCATCTGCTTCTCCAGCTGGAGGGGCTTGTTTTAGAACGACTGACTGGCATACAGAAGCGGGAGGTGCGCTGGTGATGGGCCGTATGCCCAGGGCTTCCCTTCCAGCCTTTCGGCTCCCTTGGGCTCTGGCCTGAGGCCTGATCCCCATGCATGGGGGTGCAGACTGTACTGCCTGGCCCATTTTTGTTGGATTCTCTCTGCACCTTACCTCTTGCTGCTGTGAGTGAGTGCGCTGTGTTCTGCACGAGAGAATTGGCAGACAACTCCGTGTTTTGGCCATTGCGACATCCAGGATCATGAGGCCAGTTTGTACTTTAAGAGGAGGGAGTTGACATCACTCAAAGCAGTTTATTTTATTTATTTCTTCATTCTTATAAAGGGGAAAGAAGTTATCCCAGCCCTTTGCTGTTCCTCTTAGTGTGTGTTAAACCACCAGCTCCGCGTTTTCCTCAGGGAAATACCCAGGGTTCCTCCTTGCTGCTTGAGCCAGGCTCTGACCTGCTCTGCAGGTTGCTCTCTGGCATCCGCCTCTTCACTCTTAAAACCTTTCGGCTTCACCCTCTTCCTCTCATCCTCCCAGCCTTCTCCTCTCAGGAGAGTGACTGGTTCATTCAGGCTAGATGCTTTGGTTTGCAAACCAAGTTGTAGTTCTCCTGGAGGTGCATGAATGCCGCAATTGATCAAGAAGCCAGTAAACTGCTTCAGTTTGTGACAGCGTTTGGGCCTGTTGTGGTTATTAGATATCCATAAACTACAGCAGATAGAGAATAGTCATTGCTGCTCTACTGGAGTGATATGTCTCATTCCTAAATGATACAAATTATTCCCAGGGTACCTAATATTGTAGATGGAACCTGACACACTTAAAATTCAGTATAATAAAGTCTTGCAGCCTTTCATCTCTCACCCGCATCACCCAGCAGAAAATGAATTCTGAGGGTGTTTGATGTCTCTATCTTACTTCTCTGCATAGGAAAGAGTAGAATGTGCTCAGGTGGGAACGTGCTCTTTCCTTGCCCTTGTGTCCTCCCTAGAGCTGGGGGATTTGGAGACTTGTGGCCTGGTTCTGCTCCCTTTTCTCCAAGTATATTGTCTTACTCACCTCATGGTGAGGAAGTTTTGTTTATTTGTTTGATTTTGTGTTATGATTCACAAGTGTTTCTGGAAGTGTCTGAAATGGTAAGAGTACTTTACCATTCAGCTACTTTAGTTTTCATTTGTTTTTCTTTGAATTACGTCCCCCATCCCATACTGTGATTCCTTTAATTTCTACCTGCTACCCTCCCTCTTAGAGTGTAGAGGGAGTTTGTAAACTTAGGTTTGAATGATGAGGTCATTTCTGGCCAACACACTTTGGTCATTCTATTACTTGGTGCTGCAGCTCTTTATGAAGGACCTTGTTGCTGTCCCTGTATCCTCTTGTCTTGTGTTGCTCTTCAGTCCTCTGTGCTATGATTTCGATGTTGCATGAGCTTGCAAATAAAGGCCTAGTGTTGTTGAAGTTGACTGTTGCCCTCTAGCTCTCTTACTTGGGGTCCAGCCAGAAAAAGTGGCATCTTTAACCTAAAGGTGTTATTAAAGCATAGACAGTGACAAAACTCTATTGTTCTAGTTCCCCTTTTTTTCTTTTTCTTTTCTTTTCTTTTTTATTTTTTTGAGTCAGAATCTCACTCTGTCGCCCAAGCTGGAGTGCAGTGGCACTCTCATGGCCACCATAGCTTCGACCTGCTGGGCTCAAGTGATCCTTCCACCTCAGCCTTCCAAGTGGCTGGAACTAGAGGTGTACACCACTATGACTGGCTTATTTTTAAATTTATTGTAGAGACGAGGACTCACCAGGTTGCCCAGGCTTGTCTTGAACCCCTGGGATCAGGCAATTATCTCTTCTCCACTTCCCAAAGTTCTGGTATTATAGGTGTGAGCCACCACGCCTGGCCCTAGTTTTCTTGACCAACCACATTTAAACTGCTTACTAAATGCAATGTTTTAGAAAACTGCATTTGTACAATTTAAGCAAGACCAATTTCCTTTTGCTCCTAGAAGTTTCATAAATTGATATTTTAATTGGTAAAATCTCTTAAGTTTTTGACTCATAGATATTGATTTGAAGGTGGCACCTCACTGATTGTGGTGAAATCTTGCCTTTGTGTGGATGAGTGTGTATAGTGTGCTTGTGGTCCAGCACAGTTTTCCTCATTCTAGCATGTTTGTAATGTCAGGTCTACTTTGGTTTTTGTAACTCATGGAGGCAGGTTTCAAAACTCCAGTTGTATACACTGGAAGGTTTACTTCCTTGGTGCCTGGGGGAGGCAGCAGTTATGACATAACTTATATAGTTATGACTTCAAGATACTTTTTCCTGTTTCTTTCTCACTCCCTCTTTCACGTTCATCTTCACTTTTCCCTTCCTGTGGCCTCCCCCTTACTGGGTCCTCATTATTACTGTCTTGGTGATTGGGTAGGATTAATATGAGTGCGTGAGGAGTGAAGAGGTTCGTTTTATTTCCCCTTTTCTCCCTTTACCTTACGTGTATGTTGACTCTCTTTTTTTTTTTTTTCTGTCTAGTTGTAGCCTACTGTCATGGCTAATTCAGGCATATGAAGCCCCTCATGGTATTTAAGGGAACAGATCTCAACGCAATAGGACACTTAGAGGATGTAAAATCTAAGGAAGCAGTTTTTGACTCTCCTATCCACATGCTTGTATATCTTTCAGCACCATGGTGCCCCTTAAGTGACTTGGGATTCTGAAGTTGGACCGTAGGACTCATTGTTATTTCTGGCTTCTGTTTGACCTTGGTAGATCTCTCTTTTGCCTAGGTCCCCTGCCCTGCTAGGGAATTGATGCTCTTATGTACGGTTTTAAGGTATCCCCTAATGCCAAGTCTGCAAGGGCAAATCATCTGATTGTTAACTGTTAGATTCACTGCAAATATGGCTGCCCACCATTATTGCTTCTCATTTGCTGCAAATGAGCTCCAAGCCTTCTGGGTTTACACAGGACTGCTCTGAGGACAAAGATTAAGTGGATTTCTGTTGATGCCATATATTTTGATTGCACAGCAAAGTTGCAGTGTGTATTCAGGGTCTGCCACTGCCCTTCTCTTCATGGTTTCTCTCTTTTCCCTCCCTCCGAGCCCTACCTCAGAAGCACAGGTGTGTGCCCTGTGGCTCTCACAATGAAGTCCAGTTGAGCTTTTTCCCCTAGAGGAGAGGCTAGACCTGTTTTTCTTAAGATGCAGTTTATTAGCTGCTTGTGTTAAAATATTTGTGATTAGAATGCTCGCTTTTTACCATTGCCAAGTATTTCTATTGCACTTCAGCTTGAGAACCACTGTTCTAGATTGTTGCTCTTAGCAGCGGAAGAGTGGGGGCTTACTAAAGCTTTCCCTTTGGGATTTTGGTCTCTGACAATACATTTTTCTTTTTTGAGCCAGACATAGTACACACAGTAATATCTCTGCTATTTCCTGTATGAGATCCACCTCCACCCCCCCGCCCCCCCAGAGCCAGATGCTAAGCAGACATGTCCCTTTTAGCTTAGAACATCTCCTGAGGATTCCAGTGAAAGGAGATATGAGAGAGTTCTGCCTGAAGAAATTTATCTGCTTCAGAGAACAGCATTCTCTAGGGAATAGTACAGTTTCTTAGGGTTTATAACATACTATTTGAGCCGATGTTTAGGTGGGGGACCTGTTATTTACAGTTTCAGGGTGAATTTCACTTTGTGATAAAACGAGAAAAGGTTTATGAAGTGGCGCCTTGTTAGATCTGGGTTCACATCTTGTGTGATTATATGAGCTGAACTCGGTAAGGCAGAAAAGAGAGGGTACAGGTTAAAGAATGTGCTTGCCTCTGGCATGTGCAGGCAGCCCTCAGCTGGATGGAAGAAAATACAGGTGCTTTATGGCACAAACAGAGAAGCAGGAGTGGGATAGTGGTTCATGATATAGCACAGCACAAGCCTTAGGGCCTCCTTAGTGGTGACTGGTGTGCTAAAGCACACTGCAGGTTTTGTGTTAGGGTATGACTCTGTATTAAGACTGATGAGGAGGAAAGCTTGTTCTTTCTTAAGGCCATACAGTAGTCTTCAGTTCTAGTTTCACATGCTGAGAAATGCTGTCTGTTAAGACTGATTATCTGATTTATGCTAAATAAATACACAGAGATGTGATTTAAAAGTCAGTTTGTGGGTTTATTAATTTATGATGTGAATTCCAGCTGCCAGACAGATCAGACTGTTTTCATGGGCCAAGGGCGTTCTCTTTTTTACATAGGAAGTTTGCTTGGTATTTACAGAATCTAAATAAAGAAGGGTGCTAGATACTGAGGAAGGATGAGGTGACCCTGAGTACCTGCATGGCCCAGGCAGTGCGTGGCCCTGGGCATACACTATTTTGTTTAATGGCTACCACCACCACTGTTAGATGAGGAAATGGAGATTTGGGGAGAGTTACTAATTGGCTCCAGGTTCCTTCTCTGGTTAAGTGGAGGAACCAGGATTTTCACTGCCTCCAGATGTGCCGCATGGACTTGGAGGTTGGCTGGGTGGGCTGATGACCTTCTCCCTTAGTATTGAATGAACTTACCCCCTCAGCTTCTATTTTTCAGAATTTCTGCTGTCTATCAGAAACCATAGCTGGTTGCCTTTATTATTATGACATACGCTTTCTTATTTTAGCAAACTTTTACAAATTAAAATATTTCCTATAATCATTTTTAGAGGCATCATAATTTTTATCAGGAGAGGCTGTATATTTTTAATGGGTGTTTAGCTTCAGATAAGTGAGTGGCCTGCGTCACTTTCATTGTCTTGTCTCCTGTATGACGTTTTCCTGCCAGTATCACTGTTTAGAACAGTCTGGCAAACCCTATGAAGAGATTAAATTTTCCCTTTTGAATAAAGAGTCACAATACTGTTTATCTCTGTACAGGTTTCCGGGCCTTGTAAGCACTTGCTTCTACATAGTTCATTATCAATTTAATTTTCATTCATTATTTTTATATATTAACCCCATTAGATAGACAGATTACGTTTCTGCTTTCATCTTTACATAATTCTCTTCCTTAGAAATTTTTCTATGTTAAAAAGGTGACATAATCATTTTATAAATATGGAAAGATTTAAAGAAGAAAAGATAAATTACTTAAATCCTACCACCCAGAGGCAGCATCACAACTGTTCATAATCTCATGGCCTTCTCTCCAGCTTCTCTGTTCATGTTTTATCACTGAGCATTTTCCCTGGTCTTTAAATAATTTTCTAAAACATGATATTTAATGGCTCTGCAGTTGTTAATGTGTACGTATCATAATCTAACCCCTTTTCACCTACTTTTAGATATATAAATTATTTCCAATTTTTATGATTGTATCTTTATTCTGAAAATGAAAATTTGCCTTAAGGTAGAAAGCATTTAAAAAGTCCATTCGGATTGGAGGTAGCTCTTTGGTAAGTTGTGCTGTTGTAAGATGTGTGAAATTCTCACCACAGATACATATTCCCAGAGGGGCTGATATTTAGTCCCGCTGGCAGTACATTCTAATCACCTAATTCCTTATCTATTTGTGTTATTTAGAAGTGGACTGTGATCCAGGCCCTTTGTGTTTTGCTGCCAGAATGCTTCCCTTCCCCCAACAGCTGAACTTGCTGCTTTCGAAATAAAGGCTAGAGTTGATGGGTAAATCTTCTCCAGGGGACCACTGCTCTTTGCTGTTGCCCTGGCTGAGAGGTGATGAGACACTTTAATGGGAGCACAAAGGCTCCCATGGCAGCTTCATGTGTGCAGCCTGCAGTATTTACTTGTTTTGGCCCATGTGCTGCTCTGTCAGTGCTTCCACAGTGTACTTGTGAGTGTTGCACAATTATATTGCAGATGATTAAATTGCACCCTATTGTGATAGCACCAACTGCCCCCAGTAAGTGTATGTAAAGCAATTATATTTAATTAAAATATAAGTGCATAAGTGACCAGTAGATAATTAAAATCAGTGTTGCTAGTTTTTATTTTTGGATAGTAGCAGGGTCTCTCTGTGTTGCCCAGTGGGTCTTGAACTCCTCGGCTTGGGCGATCCTCATGCATCTGCCTCCCACAGAGCTGGGATTACAGATGTGAGCCACCACACTCAGCCCACTGTTGCTAGTTTAAAGGAGGAGGATGCTGCCAGTTCAGGACTGGCAGGAAATGAGACAAATGAGGGCTGTCCAGAGCTGTCCTGTCTACTGTGTGTGAAGCCTGAGCACTGTCAACTTAGTCTTATTTGCTCTCAAGGAGTGGTGTGGTATGTACAGGGAGTTAAGGCTCAAATTGTTGATGGCTCTACAGGCTCAGTATGCCCAGTTTGAAATGGTTCAGACCAGAGGTGATTTGGATTTCGGATTTTGGAATATTTGCCATTCACAAGGGAGGGCCCCAAAAAAGTTGGAATTTATTTATAAAACATTGCTTATTTATTCTTACATGTTTGAACTTCAGTCACCTTCAAAGTACTCTCCATGTGATGCAGTACAGCTATGGAGATGCTTTTTCCACTGATCAAAACAGTTTTTTTTTTTTTTTTTTGGTTGGAATCTCACTCTGTCGCCCAGACTGGAATGCAGTGGCATGCTCTGGGCCACTGCAGCCTCAACCTACTGGGCTCCAGCGATCCTTCCGCCTCAGCTTTCCAAGTAGCTGGAACTATAGGCACGCGCTACCATACCCGGCTAATTTTTGATTTATTGTAGAGATGAGGTCTTGCCAAGTTGCCTGGGTGGGTCTCGAACCCACAGGCTCAGGCAATCCACTCGCCTTGGCCTCCCAAAGTGCTGGAATTACAGACAGAGCCACCAAGCCCGGCCTCAAAACAGTTTTTGAACTCATTAATTTTGATGCCTTTTATTGCTTCTGCTGGTTTTTTTTCCTCCCCACCTCTTCCACACTGGCAAAATGTTTCCCTTTGAGGATTGATTTCATCCAGGGAAATAAAAAGAAGTCACTCAGGGAGAGGTCAGGTGAAAGGAAGATTGGGGCAGGGTGGTCATACCGTTTTTGGTCAAAAATTGCTGTGGTGTGGGCAGATGTGTTGCCATGGTGGAAGAACCCATCACCTGTTTGCCACAATTTAGGACATTTTTTTCTGCAAATCATGACACAACCTTCTCAAAACTTTCTGATAAAAACTTTGGTTGACCATTTGATCTGGAGGAACAAATTTCAAGTATACTACAAGGGGGCCCACCTTCTGAAAGATAATTCCATTTTTGGTGGGGTTCCTCCTCGTACTGGTGAGCATCCTTAATCTGAAAATCCCAAATCCAAAATGCTGCAATGAGCATGTCTTTTGAGCGTCATGTGGGTGCTCAAAAAGTTTCAGATTTTAGAGCTTTTTGGATTTTCAGATTTAGGGATACACAACCTGTATAATCTAGAATCTGCATTTCATATACTTTAAAGCAAGAAGGCAGCCATTGGCAAATGCAGCCTCAGGGACAGTGTACTCTCTGGGTTCCATTAACTCAGCAGTTGAACTGTTAATTCTTTACTGGTTTAATACTCTGGTTTGGTGCCTTGGGAGCATAGAACATATTATAATAATCCAACCCAGAAGTTACTGGTAACTCTTTGTATGATTAACATCTTTATGGCACTACTAGAAAATACTCAGATCCTCTGCAAGTTCACATGCTTAGTTTTGCATTCTTCTCTGATTATTTTATGTGTGTCCTTTCTGTAAGGTCAGTGTTGGCTGTGGGCAGCCTCTCTCCCCAGCCCCAGCGACTAGCACATTGATTTACTCCTGGTGCATCCTCTCAGCCACTGGCGGTTTAGCTCCAGCCTTGCTGACTGTTTTTAGGATCACCTGTTTATCTGAGTGAAGTCCATCAGCAGGAGGGGAGAGGGCCCCAAATGAAAGTTGCATCTATTTGCTGCTTTTTTACTTGGGTCTTTTTCTTATCTCTTTTCCCCTTAGAGAGGTTCACTCATCAGATAAACATTCCCCAGGGAACCCAGGAGACCAGAGAAGGATGGAGGGATAAGAGTGGAGTTACTAATAGCTGGCTGACCATAGGGCATCACCCTGTATAACCCTCAGGGTGGTCTCCCACATTATTTTCATTCCACTTTCCTGCTTCTATCTTATATACTTTCTCCTTGTTCCCCTCTTACTGGCTGTGGAAAGCTAGCTGTTAAGAGCCAGTAAAGGGCTTTGGAAGGACACTTACAGGGTTAGTTGTGCTTGATGCACAGGAAATGTGAGTGGAGATATTTAATTTGTGCACAGGTGTGTAGCTTGGAGCAACTTTGGCTCCCTCTGGTTCAGTTCTGATGAAACAGAGCAGTGAGTTTGTACTGAAATGTGTGTGTAATTTCAGGAAGGGAAAGAATGGGTTCAGGGCTGGTGATCATTCAGCGATACTGTGTCACTTGTATGAGCCCTTCCCTGTGGTTCTGAGGAAGAAATTAGTATCTTGGTCATTTGAAAAAGTAATTTTAGCTTGTAGACTCCCTGCCACACTTGAGTAACTTTTGGAAAGTATAATTGTGTTACCCAAATCCCATTAAATGTTAGGCGCTCTTTCTATATTCCCTTTACTGTCCTTTTACCGATTAGTGAAATATTTATGTGAACCCAGAAGACTAATTTATTTATTTTATTGTCTTTTTTTAATAACTTGTTTTTCCCTAGTGCTGGGTGCTTTCTGAGACCCAGACACCGTCATGGTTTCTTTGGTGATAATCTTCTGCCTTCCCCTGGCCTGCATCCTCCAGGGAGGGTTTGGTGCTTTCCTAGCTTTAATGAAGCTTCTAGCTGTTCAGCTCCCTGGGTGGATGGTAATAAATCCACCCAAGATGCCCACATCAAGGGACAGTGTAACTCATGTTAGGGCATATGGCAGATTAGTGACTCTGTCTCAGTATCCTAACCCCCAATCCCCAGGAACAGCCATGGAAGAAATGTAGAAATAAAAATGCCACATACCAAGTTGAACTTCTCTTTTTCTGGAAGCCTATTTCTTCTCCGAGCCTGAGGATTTAGTACTTGGTTAATTTGCTGTCCAAGGTGCTCAAGACATTCTTAAGCACCTGCCTCTGTCTGGACAAGAAGTGGGGCAGTTGCTGACAAAGATGGTGACTGAGACATTGCTCTGGAAATAGATAACAGGTCTTTTGGCCCAGGTCTTAAAGTCATGGTGGTAAAAGATTGGTCAGAAGAGAGCCTGTAACTGGAGAGACACGTTTTGCTCAGTGCTCTTTTCTTTCACCCCTCTCCTACTTGCTAGCATAAAACAGTGACATGGTGGCAGATTTCCCCATGCTTAAGTGTGTGCTCAGGTTGCTCTTTATGGTTACATTCTCGTTACCTGCAAGCATGAATCTCAGGTGGTGTTTTAAGGTTCAGGGTAAAACAGGTTTCTATAACCTCTCCTGCTGTAAGAGTAACTAGCTGTATTTGTTTATAACAGACACATGCCTGGCTGTGTGTTGTGATGGCAGGATAACTTTTATTCATCAGGCATCTATTAAATGGGTAGGCTTTTTTAAAAAGCCATTTGCATTAGCAAGTAGCCTGGGTATTTTTAAAGCATTTTTTTAATGTGTTGATTTGAAATCATGGAATAAAAAGCATACACAATTTGGAATGCAATAAAAGGCTAATGAGAAACAAAGCCATGAACTCATCAGTGTCTCAGCTCCACTAAATTAGGGACCTATAGAATCACAGTAACTCATCTGTGTATCAGGGAACAGGACCGATTATTGCCTGATTTGGGTCTGACTCTGTAGCAACATGGCACAATCAGCAGAGTAATGCAGAAGAAAAATGTTAAGAATAGATGCTTTTAATGCAGAGGTTCTCAGCCCTTGGCTGCATATCAGAAATCACCCAGGGAGCTGTTAATCAGCATATATGCCCCAGTTCTCCTGAATCAGAATTTCCATGGGCAGGGTTGGGGGGTCCCAGGTTGAAAGTGATGGTATTTAACCCAAATCAATTCTTGTTAGATGCAAATGTTGTTTTTAGCTTGCCTTAAGACTTGTATGAAGCAATCATATTCTTTTATACTTTGGAGAATTTTTACTTATTCCATAATAAAGATGTCATATCCACTCATTCTTAAATGACGAGTTTAAATATTTCCCATCTGGAAAAGTTTTCCCTTTAAAAGCTTTATTACTTATCTGTCTTCTCTGGAAGTAGGGTGTGAAAATTATTAATATAGTAATAGTGTCTGACTTCTCTTTCCTGTCCTATGGTCTGGGCCAGTAATTGCCTTAAAAGCCATAATGATTTGTGGAACTTATCTGGGAAACTTGTATTTTCCCAGAAGAATACTTGTAACATAAGCAGGATACTTAGGTGGGTATTTCCTTCCGGTTTGATTTGTCCTGTATATAATTAATTTTCCTAAAAAATAAAAACTAAAACGACTCTTAAATATTGAATGTGGTTTTTTTAGGGAGGCTCTTTCTTTTACAGGGTGAGTCCTTGAAATGCCCCTTTTCTCTTTGTCCTTTACGTGTTTTTTGTTCTTTTTTAAAAAAATGTTTTCTAACTCTGAGAGCATTATCTTAAAATTACCTAGGAAACTTTAAAACAAAACAAAACAACCACTGCTCAGGCCTCAACTGGAATAATTAAACCAAATCTGTGGGAGTGGAGCGCAGGCATTGTTGTGCCATGAGTGATTCTAATTTTTGAGCAGGGTCACAGGCTGTTGTGTCTGAGTGGTGCTTGGTGGTGTGCCTCTTGACCAGCCCTTTTTCCTCCTTCCTCACTCTTTGCTAACATCGTCTTCCGCCGTGGGTCTAGTGTGGACCCTATGAGAGAAAGTAAATCATTTTACTTGTGTAGGTGATTTAAAAAGTCCCACTTGTTAGAATGGAGCACTGTAGATTCCTCTGTTTGAACTTTGCTTTTAATAAATGACAACGATGTGTGCTAATTTAGTGTTCTTTTGGGGTAGTTCAGATCTCTTAAAAGCCTTATTATTAATCCCCTCTGTGTTTCCCAAGAGTCAGTTAAGGGTTTCCCTGTTATTAAATCTAATACCCTGAAATTGCTGGGCTTTGTTATCTTGTTCTCAGTTGTTCTTGACTTGCATGCTTTCCCTGTGAAGTTGGATGGGTTCCCAGAATGCCTTTCTGGTAACCTAAGCAGTAAGATTTACCGCCTAGCTTTTTTTAGCCAGAAGTTAAGTCTTACGAGACCTTCAGAAAGGTTCTAATCTTTGGTGAAGAGATCTACTGGTGACTGGGCGTGGTGGTCTTAGAAGAAGGATGTTATAATGTTAGCATTAGTGTGTGAAAGTGGGCATGAAAGCTGGACTGATCCAAGGCAGAATCGATGAGTTGAGAGGACAACATGTGCCACCAAGATGTGTCTTTGGCTGATGTTTAAATTGCATCAAATTAAAGGGTATTTATCATTCTCCATTGTAGTGTCACCAAAGGGCAGAATTAGTGTCATTTTCAGCAGCTTTGGGCTTCTGCAACTGTCACTCTCCCTGAGGGTCACTAGGGATACTAATTCAGAGAATATCTTACGTTCTGCACAGGCAAGAAACCATTCTGTTGGAGGACTTCTTAGAAGAGTTTTCATTTCAGCTCCACTGCAATGGACCTGCAATGGCTTTTTTGTTGTTAATCTGGAGTAAGAACTCCAGAGCTAACAAAGAACTAGCAAAATAGCCTACGGGCTTTTGGTAGCACTACATTTAAAGGTCACTACCCTCTCCTCTCTCTCTCCCCTTCTCTTGCCTCTTCTGTCCTCACTGTCATCTTTATAACCTGTCCCTTCTGAAAGTTGCGTAAAAAGCATTGGAGCCATGTTTTAACGAGACTGGCTTCATTAAGTCTGAAGGTGCTGGCGTTGAGAGTGAGCTTGAGATGGTTACCTTGTTCCTTAGGAGGAAGTTTATGATTTATGGTATCTGGCTCTTGGAAGAGAGTAGTGATTTTTCTCTTTTTTTGTTCTTTTTTGTTTGTTTTGTTGTTAATCTGGAGTAAGAACTCCCTATTAACACCTATCTATCACACTAATAGAGCAGAAGGTATGGGGTTGGAAGGGTTGTGGTAAGCACAGTGTATTTTTTCTTGTATGAAAGTGTTCCACAAAAAATGGGCCCTAGGAATATTCTAAATGTTTCGTCATTTTCTAACAATTCATTAGACAGTTTCTTAGTCCTTCTTCTAAGCACTGCATTGTGTTAGGGTTGAGGAGCGGTTCAGAGGTATGCAAGTCGAAACCCCACTGTCTGGTCGTGGGACACAAATGCATGCTGTCAAGGCAGAATATGATACATGCTTAGAGGAATACAGCCCGGGTGGTGTAGGGTTCAAGGAGAGCGAAATCACCGTTGACTTGTCCTTTACCACCTGGAATCTGGTGATGTTCTTGGTTGTATCTCTTGTGAGGTAGAAATCAAAAGTACAGGGAAACCAGAGATGATTTTATCACTGGACAGGGTTGTGGAGGTCACATGTTACGCCCTTTACCCCCATTTTATTCTTGCTTCAGAGATTTCTGTCTGTTTTCTCCCTTTAAAACTGTTTGTCTTCCCCAGTGTGGTAGAAGCCAACTTCATCTTCAAACAAACACACAAGATTGATATAGAGATGGAGCTGAATTGTAAGCTGGTATAGACCCTATGTATCTGCAAGGTGTTGGCCGTTAGGTGTGAGTTTGAATGTTTCAAATCTGAAGATACTGTTTTGTAGTTTACAGGAACTTTAGTGTGCCAGGTGTTTTCCCTTGAAGCTTTGCCTAGACATTTTGTGAAGGCCACTCCTCAGGCAGCCCTTGTCATTTTGCTAAATGTCAGTAAGCATTTACTGTCACTGTTCTGATGTCAGGGAAGAAGGTGATGCTTTTACTTTCTAGCAAAATAGCCCCCGGCCTTTTGGTAGCACTACATTTAAAGGTCACTGCCCTCTCTCTCCTTCTCTTGCCTTCTCTGTCCTCACTGTCATCTTTATAACCTGTCCCTTCTGAAAGCTGTTTGTGTAAAAAGCATTGGAGCCATGTTTTAAAGAGACTGACTTCAGTAAGTCTGAAGGTGCTGGTGTTGAGAGTGAGCTTGAGATGGTCACCTTGTTACTTAGGAGGAAGTTTATGATTTATGGTTTCTGGCTCTCAGAAGAGAGTAGTGATTTTTCTTTCTTTCTTTTTTTTTTTTTTAAGGGTAGTGTTTTTGACTTGAATCATGTATGTCTGTGTTTTTGGTTTATTTCATAGCTTGATCATATTGTAATTGTGAGTAGTTTTCATATTGAAATTGACCCAGGCAATCATGGTTTTAGTGGTATAGTTCTTACCTGCTGTTGGGGTCAGGCTTCACTTCCCAGGCCTTGCACCTGTATTTTATACACTGGCATATAAATTGCACATAAATACAAATATTTTTCAAATGTGTAATGATGCTAGTTCTGATGAAGATCCCAGAGTTGCTGTGAAAACCTCTTTTAAATTAAGTTTGTATGTGGTGATTTTTAATGATAGATTATAATATGTCTTTCATGATGGTGATTAAGTTGTAAGTTTAGTCAAACATCTGTTTATTTAGCAAAGTGATCATGAATATTCTCTTTGCAATTAACACTGATTTAGGGGAAGATCTATATTTATAATTAATAGATATTGAAGGTGTGCTAAATATATTTAGGCTCCTGTTCTTTACTATTTCTTCCATGTTTTTATTCATTTTGTCTTTTTTTCCTTTTTGGGTGGACTTAGAGACCACCAAAAAGGCCCCCACTTTATGTTTACTTGTGTATTTACATTGTGATTTTTTTTAAAAAAGGAGGTACTCTATGATGAAAAATTTGCTTGTTAAATAATCACAGTTTTTATTTTTATACACACATTGCCAAGAGTTCTTGCTTGTATAGTGGACATGAAGTAAATGCTGTTACCTGATAGGCACTTATTTCTGTGTCTCTTATCCTGTTCTGTATGAGAGACATTTTGAACTAGACCATCATTATATGATGATATGCTCATTTCTCCCTAGCTGCCCTATGGTTTTTCTCAGAGGAATCACTTGTGATCATCTTCTCCCCTTTTTGTGCTCAAAAAGGTAATGTACTTGCTGAGTCCCTTGTCAGATGATAACCTTTCATCTTGGACCTTTTGTTGTTGTTGTTGAGAAAGCAGGATTTATAGAAAGGGCAGAAAAATTCCCAGTGTGGGAGGGGACTCAGGAGGATTGCCCATCTTGGACCTTTTGACTTAAGTTCAGAAATACAGGTACAGAAAGGGAAATGATTTTTGAAGAGTGCAAAATAAATTGTGGGAAGAAAAAGTTTAGAAATATAATAAAACTCCTGTTTATAAAGATACACCCACAATTCCCCTGGATTCTTAGATTGCTTTCTTGGAGCAAACTCTTTGATGACCACAACCACAATTGATTATTCTAGGTATTATCTCATTTGCACCTTGTAAATTATGTGATCCCTGAGAAAGGGTTTCCTTTTTTAAACTTTTGCCAAATCATAAACTGATAGGAAGTTTGATTCTAAGAACTTAAACTATATAAAAACAATGCTTTCAATTCTGTAAACTTACTTAGTAAGAAGAAATATACAGTAAGAGATACAGTCATATGTTGCTTGATGATGGGGATATGTGTTAGAAATGGGCATCAGGTGATTTTATCATTGTGTGAACATCATAGAGTGTACAATCTAGGTGGTGTAGCCTACTACATACCTGGGCTGTGTGGTACAGCCTACTGCTCTTAGGATACAAACAGAATGTACAGAATGTTACAGTGCTGAATACTGTAGGCAATTTGTAACACAATGATATTTGTGTATCTACACATACAAAAGGTGTAGTAAAACCTTACGGAACCACTGTTGTATTTGTGGTCCATCATTGACTTACATGTCATTTTGTGGCTCATAACTATACTCAACTGTGTGATAACTGGAAAAAGGATAGGAACAAGGGACTTAACTCAGGTTTGTTTATTTTTTGCAGGCAGCTTTAAGGATCTTATGCCTTATTTTCAGAATCCTACTACTGGAGTTAACAGAATCTTCCCTGATTAAAATGCCTGTCATAGCATGCCATCAGTGACTGGTGATGATGCAGGGAGCCCTCTTGTTAGCACATGGGGAAAAGGAGTTCAGATTAGGTATGTTTGTGTGAAAGGTTGTGATTGATATAAGCTTCCTGCTCTCTTTCCAAGGGCTGCCACAAAGTTACTTAAAAGTGATTTTATCTTCTTTTGATCACTGAATGGCTCTACCATAGACTAGTAAATTTGTGAAAACCCTCCCAACTCCTGAAACCTTGTATAGTATGATTACATACCTACTATAAATGATAGTCCTGGACGGCCTGAGCCATTTAAGGGTCTGAGTGTTTGAGGTGGGTACCATGCTAAGGGGTCTATAGCAGAGATTTCAGCTGCTGTCTGTCTGGTTGCTTATGCTTACTTATTCAGATATTTGAGGCCATTTTAGAGTAGTCAGCTCTTTATATGCTGAGGAAGCTATGGTGGTGTGCACACCCGTGTTTGTCAGTGTTGTATGTTACCTATAACCACCTGTAGGGAAACGATAGGGAGGATCTGGAGGGAATGGTCATGATTGAGAATTGTGCATCTTGAGAACTTCCTTTTTTGTTTCATTTTATAAATAGTCTCTGCCTGCCATTTTGCTGCATTGGAAATTTAGAAGTGCTTTAAAAAAATATATGCCTTTGATCATATCATTGTCTTACAGGCAAAGGTCTTAATTTAATTTAATTCTCTTACAGAAACAAGGTTGAAGATTTTATTCAGCTTTCTTGCCAGCTGCAGCTCTTTGAGCCCCACCTTGTGTGGTCTTATGTTCATTTCCATAACAACTGGTTGTTGAGCCTCAAACTCTAGGGATTATGATTTAAGGTGGAAGTGAATAACAAGAACCAGTGAATGCTTAAATGAGAAATCTGTTAGTAATGTCACAGACTCTTCATAGGAGGGCATGAGAGAAGGAAAGGGAGAAAAGAAACACAGACATTCTACTGGTAAAGTGAAAATCTCTCTCCAATTTCCTGTGTGTTAAATTCGGTGGGCGATATTTTGGATTGGTTTACGTGGCTGGCCTTTTCTTACTAATTCTTTTCTTTCTACGAACATTCATCTTTTGAGTATGGTGGTGTCTTAGGCTAGAAAACTGATGTCTGGCCTTTGTAGTACAGAAATACCTATTTGCATCTGGCTTATGTGACTTTGTTGATACCTACTTTCCGGTCCCCTTCAGATCGTAGCACTGTCTGGCCACTTGGCAACTATGGTCACCTGCAGATACGGCCACAGAAGGATACACATGTCTGATCTTAGCCATCTGGGAAGTCAGCCTATATGAGCAGTGCTTGACTATGCTTAGTATGCAAGGTGTTCTGTACTTTGCCAGCACATTTTGGTTTTCTGTATTTTATGTTATTATTAATTTTTAAAAACTTATGTTGGAATAGTTGAATAATGCTTTATAAATGACTTCACTTTCAGTACATGAGATGTTTCTTGATTGTGTATTTAGAGGATGGTGTTTGGGTTACAGAGTTAGCTTGTTCCTAGAAATGAGGAAAAAATGTGATTTGCAGGGCTACTTTCCAGGTTGAACAAGTTCTTCAAAGTGACAGACATTTTTGTTCCTTTGAAACTTATAGACACAGTGATGTGCCCTATGATTAAATGAATTGTCAAAGGCCCTGGATCCTGTGCTTTAGATATAAAAAGCACTTGTGGCCATGGAAAGGACTCTGTTAAGTGTAGAATTGCCAGTGGCAATTCCTGCCCTTGGCTCTCTGAGGAGTCATGGACTTTTTGCTTCTGCCTTTCACTCATGTAAATCACTAACAGTTGCACCAACTTGGCAAAGTACCACAGTGCATTGGTTTTGTTCAAGGCTCAGATGGTATGATTGCAAGGAATTGGCACTGGATATTGAGGGACATTTCTTTGAGAATAGGCTCTATAATCCAAATGGTTTATCTAGCTACAATGTTGAAGGGAAGCAAGTCAGATACTTCAGAAACTGTATATCCAGCCTGGAAGATTCTTTAGAAAACATTTCTCTTTCTACTGACAGCAGTTATCAGCACCTGGTTATGACATATTTGACAACATTGAACATTGGTGCTTTGAGGAAATGACTCTTACTTATATGGGTCCACAGCATGGTGTTTTCTTAAGGACTAATTTTTCAGGACATGCCACTGTATTAACAGCTAGCAGTGCTTTAGCTAAAGGTGACTTGTATCTTTCCATTGTCAATGTCACTATGTTGCATTTGTCTCTTACTTGGGTATTCTCTCCTTTCTTTGTCCTTTATTTTACTAATGTTGGAACAGACTGCAGAAGACAACAGAGAACAGGGTTTCTTGATCATTGTAGAATTAATATATGTTTGTATGATGGGGACTTAATGTATTTATTGTCCCCCTCCCTACCCCTTTCTCTCTATGTATGTATTATTGCTTTGGATCAGGAAACGTCTTGTATTTTTCTGTGTCTGTTATAAATTTGGTTGCTGACTGCCCAAGTTAGTGTTGACCTTGTTTCTGGCCCAGTGCAAACACAAACTTGCAGGAAAACAGGATATTGAAGTCAGAATCTGGCACTCAGGGGAATCATTCCATGTTGTCTCAACTGAGCCTATGATTCTTTGTTTTGCTTTTCTGGCCCGGTCTCCTGTATCTTTCTGTTGACAGCTTATTTCCTGCCCTTTGGCTCCATGTAAACTGGCCATAATACTCACCATAATATGCTTGCTCAGACCAGGTCTTACACCTTTTCCTAGGATCTCCCCTGTGAGCAAAGCTTGTGTGCAAGGTACTCTTGCTTTCAGAGCACACCCGTCCCCCTTGGGTTCTGGATGGGAACCACATCAGCCAGGTGTAAGCTGGGAGTTGTGTATCATGAACTCTGTTAACTCTGTTAACCTTTTGTATAGCAGAGGTAATTTTTTTTTTTTTTTTTGAGTTGGAATCTCACTCTGTCACCCAGACTGGAGTGCAGTGGCCGCTCCCGGCCACTGCAGCCTTGACCTGCTGGTCTCTGGCGATCCTTCTGCCTCAGCCTTCCAAGTAGCTGGAACTACAGGTGTGCTACCACGCCTGGCTAATTTTGGTGATTTAGTGTAGAGATGAGGTTTCACCTGCCCAGGCGGGTCTCGAACCCGCGGGCTCAGGCAATCCACTCACCTCAGCCTCCCAAGGCGCGGGATTACAGGCTGAGCCACCGAGCCTGGCTATTTCTTTTTTCTTAAAGGAATTTATATCCTATCTGAGAAATAAACACACAAGTATTTAGAAGAAGGAAAATACACATTAGAAATGATATTCCTAGCCGGGCTTGGTGGCTCAGCCTGTAATCCCGCTCCTTGGGAGGCTGAGCTGAGTGGATTGCCTGAGCCTGCGGGTTCGAGACCTGCCTGGGCAACTTGGAGAGGCCTCATTTCTACAATAAATCAAAAATCAGCCGGGCGTGATAGCACGCGCCTGTAGTTCCAGCTACTTGGAAGGCTGAGGCGGAAGGATCACCGGAGCCCAGCAGGTGGAGGTTGCGGTGGCCGGGAGCGGCCACTGCATTCTAGTCTGGGTGACAGAGTGAGACTCCAACTCAAAAAAATAAATAAATAAATAAATGATATTCCTACTTCAGTAGAAAGTAAAGCTGAATGGTCTGTTCGAAATTGCTGTAGTTGTTAAGGAGCAGGAGATAACTGAGAAATAAGCACACAAAAAGTTTTTAGAAAAAGAAAGATACACATTAGAAATGATATTCCTACTTCAGTAGAAAGTAAAGCTAAATGGTCTGTTGGAAATTGCTGTAGTTGTTAAGGAGCAGGAGACAATGTTTCAACCTGGAGTGGAACAGGATAGGTTAGTAGAAGAAAAATGGCACTTGAGCAGGTCTTGAAGGGTAACTGAGTGGAAGGTGCAAGGCATATGTTGGTGCTTGGAGTAAAGTTGTTTTTAGACCAGTGGATCCCAAACCGTGAGTACACACTGATTCAGGTTGAAGCTTAAAAAAGAAGCAAACCAAGAAACGATACCAAAACCAACATCCTACATCCCCCCATCCCCACAATTAAGCCTGAATATCTGTGTAGGAGGGGGATATATAGACATGGATATTTTTCTAAAAATTCCCCTGAATTCAAATGTACTCCTAGCCTTAAGAAGATAAGCCTAGAAAGGTGACTTGGAACCAAAATGGAAAGGTCTTGAAAGCTGCCCTGAGGGTAGTTTTGACTTCATTCTTTTGGCTGAGAGGTCCTTGTAGGTTTTTGAGTAGGGATGTGATGTGATTAAAACGTTGTGTTATGGGTATTCATCTTGCCAGGAGGCTTTTGGTGATGTTAATGATGAGATATGGAGAGTCTTCATTAGGTAGTATACCTGGGAAGAAAGGAGAGGAGCAACAGTGTTTACACCTGGAAGAGTCATCAAGGCTTGTTGACTCATTGAATTTGGGATAGGGGAGTTAAGTTGTAGATCAGTAAATGTGTATCTGTCAACAGAGATTTAAGATTGTGATCCAGAAGGATATGGATTTAGTTAAAAATAGGTGGAGCTGGTTTGGGAGAGTCTTGGTATCCACAAGAAGTTCAGCTTCAAACATGTTGAGTTGGAGGCACAGCCTGCAAGTGAGAATATTCAAAGAAGTTGAAAATAGGTGAGGTTTAGGGCAACAGAGTTTTCTGTGACAACAGAAATTTTGATTCTGATTTGATTTTGATTTCATAAAGTTATATTGTTAATCCAGTAAAGGGTTGGACTAGCTGCAGATGGATCGTAGAGTAAGTATTGAGAAGGCCTCAGTATGCTGGTTCTCATGAGTGGAAAGTTTCAGAGCTGGGCCACTGGTAGGAGTGATGTGGAAGACTAAGGTACTGTAGGTCTACAGTCTTTTGTTAGAAATGCTTAGGGATTGAATTCAGACATTTGTGAAATTTAGAAAGGTTATGTGGTATATGTGTGGTGTGTTAATCACATGCTATTCTCAGTGAGGTTGTGGGTAGCAACTGCATAATTAAACACATTAGTATTTTTGCAATGAAATGTGAATACAGGTTGAGTGGCCCTTATTGGAAATGCTTGGGACCAGTAGTGCTTCAGATTTTTTTGGAATTTGGAATATTTGCATTATACTACTGGCTCAGCATCCCTAATCTGAAAATCTGAAATGCGTCAAAGAGCATTTCCTTTGAGCATCATGTCAATATCCAAAATGGTTCAGATTTTGGATTGTTTTGGATGTTCAGATTAGGAATACTCAACCCTTATTCACACAGAATCTGTTTAGGTGAAGTGGTTTTGCAGCAAATAATTTCAGCTTAGGTTAAGTTTTGCTACCAAATGTGTTATAGAAATATGTCATTTGGTTTTCAGGGCTTTTGGAATTCACAGTTATGGGGTGGGGGATTTGGGACCTGTAGTTTGAGGCTACTCTGTTGAAGAACTTTGACAAGAAATGAACAAGGAGAGGAGAAAGTCAAATGAAGAAAAATTTTTTAAAAGGATGAATTTATATTAGCCTGTTTGGACGAGTAAAATAATTCTCTCACAGTAACAGTAATATGTACCTTATCTGTTTTGGTGCTAATTTTTTTGTTTGTTTTGTTTTTGTTTACTGTTGGCTCTGAAGAAAATACTTTATTGACGTTACTAAGGTAGATCTAGAAAATTAGACAACATAAGCAAACAACTCCATTTTAAGTATTGATGACATTTTGTTTCCCTGGCAGGATTTTTTTTTTGGGGGGGATCAAAGCCCGTTTAGTTCCCTATGAAAGTTGTAAAAGCCTAGATAGACTTCAGGTTATGGAAAGCCAGAGGTGGTTCAAAGAGGCTTTTGCAGATTTTGGCTTGGCTCTGAATACAAGAGTTGTTTGATATTGTAGTCTATTGATGAGGACAGTGTGGTTTAAAGAGAAGAGTCCTGGCAGTTTCCATGGTAGAGTGGTATATATTGTTTAGAATGGAGTGGAAGCTGCTTCTCAGCCTGTGCATTGCTCATGTCAAGCTCTCCGTACCGTTCTTGCTATTTTTCCTGGTTTTATATGGATGAGTTGGGCAATGGTTTAAAATGGGGAAGATATTCTAAGACAAGTTTACCAATAAAAAAGGGAAGTTGACTGGAGGGAACCTTAGGTTTTGGCCTAACGATGTTTTCTGGAGAGACAGGCTTCAGTGTCCTCGTTTGTTTGAAAAATATCGGTGTGGGGTTCTGTGTGACTCACAGCAGTATCCCTGTTTTAGCAAACCCATGGGTAGGGCATGATTTGGAAAATAAGGAGCATCTTCGCAGTTTTCAGGGTTGTTGTTGTGAACAAATGACCCTATTGCATTCCCTGGTTACTCAGCACCCTCTGGACACTGGCCTAGTCATGGGCAATTGGCTGTCCAAATAGCATGTACCGGCTTGCAGCCGGAGCTCTTAGTGAGGACGAGGCACAGCGCTTCCCCAGCTGACTGCTCGCAGGAGCATTACCCGGTGTGCAGCTGTTGCCTGAATCCCAAGTAGCATCCGAGTGTAAGGCTGGCGCTTGCCCTGCTCCCCTTCCTTTCTGCTTGCTGCTCTGTAAATATCTGATCGATGGGACCGGGTGTTGGCTAGGACCCAGCCAAGCCGGCCATGTTGGTAGATGTAACATTTTTGCCTCTGCTCGTCTGTCTTTTTCCTTTTTGTCAGCTCTTCTGATATGGTCTCTTTAATGAAACTGGAGAATTTCTTTCAGCAGGAATTGTCCTGGACATGCTGGTCTCCATATCAATTATAAGAGTGGTGTTCATTCTCTCTGTTGGTGTCTGGTGGTTTCTAAAAATAAAAATAAAAATAAAATAAGCATGTGGAAATTTGGAGAGAGTGGATGTGTTGGTAAACCCTGTGCGATGAGCTTTGTTTTGGAGCCAGCATAATGCTTATATTTACCAGCAGTTCAATAGTACACACTTATTAAATACTTATTGTGTGCCAGGCATGGGAAATAGAAGGGTGAATATGACAGCTTTCCTTCGGAGACCCAGCCATCTTCCCACTGCCAGACTGGCTGCTCTGCTGTGCTCCTTGGTTGTTCCGGTGGTGAGCGCTGGGTTTTTAGGCTTTGTTTCCTTTGGGTAGATAGAAGGGGAATTTACAGAGTATAAGACAGGGGCTGGCCCATGTGTTTTTTCTATAAATGGCCAAATAGTAATATTTGAGCAAATATTAAACTTTGTGGATCATTCAGTCTCTATCACAACTACTCAACCCTGCCATTATAGCTAAAATCAGTCATTTACATTAACTACCTGAATGAATGGGTGTGGCTGTGTTCCAGTAAAACTTTTATTTTCAAACATTGGAATCTGAATTTCATAAAATTTTCATGTCTTTAATTTTTTTTCAAACCATTAAAAAAGGTAAAAATCATTTCCAGCTCACAGGCTACACACAAAGGCCAGATTTAGCCTGTGGGCTGATGCTTGCTCACCCTGGTGTAAGGTGTTGGGTAGTGGCTTCTGTACCCAAGTTTGCCTCCTTTTCTTCTGTTGTCTCAAGAGCGTCTGTGGGAAGACAGCTGGTTTAGCACTGATCAGGTGATGCTTTCCTGAGCTCTGCTTTGTGTAGCTTAGCAGCATGGAGATAAACATGATGTTGACCCAATGCTTTTAACTCACTCCCAGTTTTGGGGGGGACAAATAGTGTCCCCTTTCAGAGCTGCAGATTGCTGAAAGTTCAGTGCCTGCTCTTGGATAACGAATTCCTGTCGAGTGTCTTGCTTAACTCAGAGTTTGATGTAAAAGAGACTGGGTTCAGATGGAAATGTTTTAAATTCTTACTGGAGTAGTTTCTGCTTTGGGGAGGATGATCTGAATGGAAATTTTTACCAACAGTGATAATGATAATAGGAAACAGTGTACTTTTATCTCTTGAAAAGCAGAGGCAATACAGAATAGGCCCGGTGGAGCCTTGGATGCTGGGAGCCAGATGTTGTTTGTAGGTGTGTTTGGCATGAAAATTGAGATGTCGATTTTCCCCCTTCTTCCCTTGCCAGCAAACCCCAGTCCCCAACCAAATCCATACTTATTCTGTTATTATTGCCTGCATAACAGAGCTAGGACAAAAATAAGCAAGAAAGGATCTTAGGGACCTAGGTGCATAGGGCACCTCTCATTTCTGATAAATCTTTTGATGCTTTGACAGAAAATCCAGAAAAAAGTAAGATGGAGCAGTCTGGTGCTGTGGCTCTTTCTTCCCCCTTTATTATGTTTGTTAGAGCACTGTTCATTGTATCTTGCTTCCTTGGGGTTCTGAAGGATTTTTTGGGCTTCAACTCTTATTGTATCTCATCTCTTGAGCCCTGCCCAGCTAATAACAATTTTGCTGCAATTGATTACTGCTAAAATGGCTACCACACCTATCCAGATCACAGTGAGAAAGTAAAATTTTGACACCTGAAAAACCAAAATAAATCTCTTCCCCCAAATTAGCTTTTGCTAGAGCCCCTTTGAACACTCTTTATAAGTATTTTATTCACATGCAGCTCAAAGTAGATTATCAATTAGAAGTGAATTGGAACTAGCACCCTGAAAGCAAAATAGGAAGCAGAGACAGATAAAACAGATATTAGACTCTCTGAATATTATGTGTTATTTTGTCACAGTGTTTTCTAATTGGAGAATAGAAAATGATTTCTCTGTTGGAATTGTATAGATTATCCTCTTGAGCATAAAGAGGACTTGAGTTAAGGAGGTCAGGTTAGAGTAAAATAATTTTTCTTTCTTAAAGTGGGCCTTCATGTTTTAAAAGATCCTTTTCTGCTTCTCTGATCATATGTTTTGTTGCTTTTCACAATAGCATCAGTATCCTTGCTGGGACCAAATTTCCCATAAGCTTTATTCAGTTCACTAAAGGTAAGTTGTGTTGCAGTAATAGAAGCTCAGTGGCTTATAACAATAGAGGTTTATTTCTCATCATGTCCACTATAGGTAGGCTGTGGCTGTGCTTCAGGTTGTCTTCATTTTGGGACCCACGCTGACAGATCATTTGCTATCTGGCATTTTACCAATATCACAGTGGAGGGAAAGAGAGATGTGGCAATCTAGAGCTGACTCATTCTGATTTTACTGGCCACTTCTGAATCAAGGCATGAATGTGCAGATAATCCTTACTCAAGGAAGGGTGCTATAAGCCACGTGGCCAAGCTTGACAGTGGGTTGTTGGAAGATTATTATCCTGGGGGGCAGGGGGGCGGCGACAACAAAATTTTGAAATTTGATGGTTGGCCAGATTTATCTTGTCCCAGATAAGGAACCCATATTTCTTTTAGTAAGGGAGAAAAGTAGTTTATAACTACTTTGGCCCTGCAAAAATGTCACTGGTCGAATGGTTCAGTAATCAGCATTAAGAACCTATGGGATTATAGTATTCAAGTTGTGGATCTTATTTTCATTAGCATTTTCACATTTCCAAGATCTTTATTTCTTTTAGATCGAAAAAATTACTTTGGGTCCATGAGCATGTTCTAATTTGCATGGCTGTACTTAGCTCAGGGGCCAAGTTGTAGGGGTGATTTCTGTAACCTACAGAAACATTTGGCACATGCTCTTGTACCTAACACCAATTTGTATTTTGGGTAAATGATGCTAAGAAGTAAGCAAATACTGTAACTGACATCTATTTCCAGTTGCCTGAAATACCCAAGTAGATTCATGCTCTTTTGCAGTGGCATGCTCACAGCCACCCCAGCGTCGACCTGCCTTCTGCCTCAGCCTTCTAAGTAGCTGGAACTACAGGTGTGTGCTATCACGTCCATCTGATATTTCCATTTATTTTAGAGATGAGTTCTTGCCAAGTTGCCCAGGCTGGTCTCAAACCCATGGAATCAGGCAGTCCTCTTGCCTCTGCCTCCCAAAGTGCTGGGATTACCACCATTCACTCTATCTCCCCAAAGGCCCCAGCACTCTCCCAACCGACAACCAAATTCTAGACATATTTGAGACAAAGGCTCCTCCAGTTGTAATTGGTTTGTAACATCCAAAAGTTTATCTACTGCCCACTGACATTTATCAGCTCTAATACTTCAAAGGCTGATAATACAGCTCATTTTAGAGTTGAAACCCAAAGTGCTGGGATTACTGCCATTCACTCTATCACTACACCTCTGATGGGTAGCAAGGAGCATGAGAGAGACATCTTGCTCTTCCATAGCCAGTGGAGTGCCAACTAAATGCCCCCACCTCTGTTCAGTTGTAGTGTGGAGGCATGTTAGTAAAGCTGAAACAAAAGGAAGTTCTGTTCAGAAAGGATTTGTTTCTCTTCCTCTCCCCCTTTTTGCTGGAGAAGAATATTTAGTAGTTTGATAGGAGCCAAGTGCTGAAGCGAAAGTCCAGTGTAAAGTCTGACCACATCTTTTGCCCTTGTCAGCCAATCTGAGGACCTGAAAAAGTCAAATATATCTTATTTCAGAAACTTCTCAAAATATAATCCTGTTGATGTGGACAGCCGTAAGTGATTTGCATTTGGGAGTGAAACTTAAAATCTCTTTTGCTGCCGGTGAATGGTAAGATGTAGGCAGAGTTTCTTTGTCTGTGCCCTTCAGAATATGC
This sequence comes from Tarsius wallacei, assembly GCA_963574415.1. Lineage (NCBI taxonomy): Eukaryota > Metazoa > Chordata > Mammalia > Primates > Tarsiidae > Tarsius > Tarsius wallacei. The sequence goes on along the minus strand of CAUYQG010057268.1, from coordinate 22,221 downwards.
AGCAGCCGGCTGCAAATGATGGTCTAATTTGATGTGGTGCCTCCGTTTGAAAGCGGAAGCTGCTGGTTTCAGACCGGCTCCCTGTAGGATAATGAATTGTCATGCCTCTGCTGATTATCTAACAAGTTTGTACAACGTGTAACACAAGCTGACAAGACAAACAATTTTATTAATTTAAGCTTGCTGCTAATGGGATTGCAGTGCTATATGAATGTAGGAGTATTATACACAAATACAAGAGTATTACTCCACATATACTTATAGTCTGGGTTTGGTAATGGGAATAGTCTATTAATTTTTTTAAACAATGTTTACTGTTTCCATTTGTCTTCAGTAAAATAAAATTCAGCTGAATTTGAATTGAAAAATACTTATGAATGTTTGGGGATTTATGGAGCTTAAATAAAATGAGCTGTAGTATCAGCCTTTGAAGTATTAGAGCTGATAAATGCCAGTGGGCAGTAGATAAACTTTTGGATGTTACAAACCAATTACAACTAGAGGAGCTTTTGTCTCAAATATGTTTAGAGTTTGGTTGTCGGTTGGGAGAGTGCTGGGGCCTTTGGGGAGATAGATTATATTTTCAGTTTATGGCCTGTGATTTGCAGTATTTTAATTTCAGATTGTCTCATGTTCTTATTTGTGCATTTGATAATTTGAGACAGTTGAAACTTGGTTGTTGACTGGGATTGATTAACTATGTTTATGAAAGGAATTTATCTTCCAAGAGAGCCTGGCTAGTCCAGGTGGATAAGAAAGAGCTTTTCTGTGAATTCTATGTAATCTGGTTTTGGGATCTGAGAGATGTGTTCCTAGCAGGGAGAATGACCCAGCGTAAGCACCAGGGAGTTTCAGAACCTGTAAGACTACCTAGATGTTGAGATAATTTCAGCAAGGGTGGTTGTGTTTTGGCTCTTCAGAGACCGTGACAGTGGCTTTCTTTTTTGAGGACATTAATGAGTGTAGCACTGTAGCAGGCTCTTGTCACTTGTGTAGCCTACCAACATGCAGACGTTTAAAGAGTGTAGGCTGTGCCAAGTTAATGCGGCAGGCAATCATGAATTTAGGTCACAAGTATTAAAAAAGTCACTTTTTGTTCTTGTATTAGATTTAGTAAACCGAAGTCAGTGCATGAGCAGGTCTCAGCCCTAATAGTGTCAGCATGCTGTATCAGGGTGGCTTTGCATCATAGGTACACCGATTGTACCCAACAGTGATGTTTCTGTCCATTAGCTCTTCTTCTGGTACCTCCCTCATAACATCTGCTTTTGTAGTAGCTTATGTACTGTAGACTGGTGTATTATTTCAAAGCATACCGGGGCGGGGGAGGAGGTAGAGGATTGCAGCCAAGCACTGTAAGTGCATTTTGTGTAGTTTAAAAAAATGACAAACCAGAGAATAGTTGGGGGCATATTTCCCATTTTGCCTTCATTCTTCTGAAGCAGAAGCTGTGCTCTAGAATATAGAGCCTCTAGACTTTCTACTGTCCTTCACCTGCTTCTTATGTCTTTCTGAATGCCTTGAATTTTTGCCACCAGCCTCTGCCATTCCTCTGGGACTGTCGTTCTCCAAGATTTATCTTCTACCAGGATCTGTGGCAACATAGATCCTGACCTTCTTCAAATCATATACCTACTCCAAAACACAAGATATGCAGCTTCTTTATTTCTTAAGAGGTAGAATTGCCAGCTACTACCAGGACTAACAATATATGCGCAGAATGGTGCACATTTCAAGTAATTTTCAGATTCTGTTCTCAATAGTTCAGTTTATTCTTTGTTTAAATGTAAATGGGATTACTCGGCATATCTTTGCCACTTTCTGAAAGCTTTTTTTTAACAAAGGATTTTTTACTGAGTCAGAATCCAGTCATGTGTATATGATGCAATCATCTTTTATTTTTCTTTTTATTTATTTATTTTTAAATTTTTGTAGAGGTGAGGGCTTACTGTGTTGCCCAGACTGCTCTTGAACTTCTGGGCTCAAGCAATCCTCTCATCTTGGCCTCCTGACATGCTGGGATTACAGGTGTGAGTCACCATGCCTGGCCTTGGTATAATAATCTTAAATGTACAGTGTAATGAATTTATATACTTGTATGCTCCAATACATCTACCACCCAAAACGTGGTATAGAATATTTTTAGCATCCCAGAAGATTCCTTCATGTTCATTTCCAGACAGTATTTTTTATGCCTTGAGATAACCACTATTCTGTTATTTTTCATCATCAATTAGTTGTATCTATTCTCACACTTCACTAAGTGGTATCAAACAGTAGGAATCCTTGGATGCCTGTTGTTGTTGTTGTTTGCTTGTTTGTTTTAGAAAGCGGGATTTATTGAGAGGACAGAAAAGCTCCTACAGTGGGAGGGGACATGAAGGGGTTGCCCTGCCTGGGTCTTTTTTTTGTTTTTTTAGTCCAACATTATATCTGTGAGATTTATCCATGCTGTTATTTGTAATCAGTAGTGGTTCTTTTCTGTGTGGTATTCTGTTGTTTCAGTAAACTACAATTTGTTTATCCATTCTCTTGTCAGTGGTCATTTAGATTGTTTCCAGCCTGGGCCTATTATGATAAAGCTACTAATGAACATTTTTGTATATGTCTTTAGCTAAACATGCACATTCATTTCTTTTTGTGTATATCTAGGCATGGTATATTGTTGGGTCATTGAGTAGATGAATGTTTGGCTTTGGTTTAACACTGCCAAACTTTTTCCAGCATCACTGTATGGAGAGAGATTTCATATCCATGCCAACACTTGGCATTTTTATGTTTTGTTTTGTTTTTGGTGGTCTCACTCTGTTATCCAGGCTGGAGTGCATTAATACCATCATGACTCACTGTGTCCTTGACTTCCTGAGCTCAGGTGATCTTTCTGCCTCAGCCTTCTAAGTAGCTGGGACTTCAGGTGTTGGCTACCATGCCCGGTTAATTTTTTTTTTTCCTGTAGAGACAAAGTCTCCCTGTGTTGCCCAGGCTTGTGTTGAACTCCTGAGCTCAAGCAGTCTTCTGCTTTGGCCTCCCAAATTGCTAGGATTACAGGTGCAAGCCTGGCTATTTTTAATTTTTGCTACTTGAATCTGTTTATATTGGCATCTCGTTTGGTTTTAATTTGCCTTTCTCTGATGACTAATGTGTTGAGCAACTCTTTATAAGTGTATCAGGTATTTGGGTTTCTTCTATGAAGTGGTTGTTTAGGTTTTCTTATGATTTTAGTTTTTAAAATTGGGTTGTTCATCCTTTTCCTATTGTTAGGGGTTCTTAAAATACTCTGAATGTGACTGTTTAGTTGCATGTTTGCTATGAATGTCTTTTTCTAATCTGTGGCTTGCCTTCCTACTCTCTTAATGGCTGACAGTGTTTCCCTGAATGTTTCTGCAGATGTTTCCTGTATTACTTCTCATTTTACATTTTAGAGGGCATTAATTTCCTTTTTGTTCACTTTATTTTTGGAAAGCTTCCCTACTGTTGACACTCCTGCCATGCTGGAATACAGGCATAACACGACTGAAGAGCCGAGTGCTATGCTACCAAAGCTTCCTGGTATGCTACCAAAGCTTTCTCGGGGAGCTCTGTGTTTTCTTGTAAGGTACCTACAAGGCACCCACACAGTCCACGGTGGGGAAAGTAAAACTAGCGTCATTCCATAGAAATATCTTCCATGAATTGCTCACCGTATATTGAGAACTTACGATGCAAGTTCTAAGCATTTAAAAATACATAGTCATTTAAGTCATGAAACAGCATTGTTGATTAGACACTGCTAGCACTATTCCCGTTTGACAAATGAGGAAATTAGAACTCACAAAGGTCTCCTGTGGATAGAATACTTGCATAGTAGTGATGAACTTGCAAATGTCAGGCTCTTATTTCATTCACAGCTGGGAATCTATCCTCCATGGTTTAAAATAAGTTTTTACTATATGCAAAGCATATCCATATAAAGTTTGTTGTAAAAGAAACAGACTCTATTCTCATGGAATTTGATGTTCTATCCCTACTGTGAATTGCCTCTATTGAGTTAGAAGTTTGCTGGTATATCCAGGGATTTTTGCATACATGACTAGAGTTGATGTGTTCCTGTAATTTTTTTAAATTATAAAATATCTGATGTGTGGCAACAGTTTTGAAACCTTGGCTTGGTTTCAACATTTACTGCTACCACCTCATGTTGTTTGAAGATATAAATTTTTATAGCAGAACCTTGCTAATGTTTTTAACTATTATGTAATCAATTTTGATTTAGTGGAAAATGAAGGTAAGCAGTGTTCAAAAAGAGTTGTTACTTCGAGATTTTTAAGACAATTTATAGACTTGTTGGATGAATCGTTAAGAATCATCAGAATGTAATACGTCATTTAAGATGATCTCTGTCAGGCTTTGCTACTGTAGAGGAACCTCCTCTAACCAGTTAATAAACATTTTGTGGGGAGGTACCTTGAAATTACATAAATTCTCATTAATTTACATCAATATGGATTTATGGCTTCATACTTTATTCAGTGAGTTATACTCCATCAATATTTTTTTGTTTTGACACTCAAATTGTCCCTGGTTTAGCCAGTGAGAGCTCTTTAAGGTGGTTGTGTCCTTTTGAGCCATCCCTATCATACCTTGATCAGTTCCTTGCTTTCTGGAATGAGGCTTATCTTAGTTGCTTCCTCTTCAGCCTTAGAGTCAGCCATTTTTCCAAGGAGTCTTGTTCCTTTTAGTAGAAAATCATATTTGAAAGTCAGGATCTTGAGAGTAGGTGTGTTCATTGTTACTGGTGTGTTGCTTGCTGCTCCTGGGCCTTCTCCGTTGACAAGACCTAGAGAATATACATGTGTCTATTTGTATTTCTGTAACTTTATATTTATGTTGAAAACCATTTGTTCACACCAACACCTCCAATTCTAATCCAGTACCACAGGGTTCATCTTGTTTTCTCCCTTTCTGAGTTTGTAACTCCCTTCTCCAGCAGTGAGAAGCCTTGCCTCTGTTACCTTTAATGTGTTTACTGATTTCACCTTTCCCTCTTTGTATATCAAATTCTCTCATTTCTGCTGCCAGCCTGCCCTCTAGGCATATACTCTTTGGTGTTCCAGTCAGGACCTCCTTCCCCTTGCCAAGTCGACAACCTGCTTTACATCCTTGGGTTCCCGTGTTCCTCACATGCCTCTCTGTCCCCTTTGCCTGTGTGGGTTCTGACTCCTCATGACAGGAGGCTCTCCCTGTGGACTCTCCTCAACCCTTATGGGCTTGATCACCAAAATGTCAGGCGTGGACTAGAAATGTCATCCTAGGCTCCTCATAATTTGAATTTGGGCTTCTTTTACTTATTTGATTCCTTAATTATTAATGTGTTCTGTTTATTTATTACTTGGGAGACCAGATGAGGAATGGAAAAGGAATGGACTTTTAAAGGATTGGGTTAGTTTGTACCTGAAACCAGGTCTACCACTAATTGTGAGACAGTGAGAGGCTAACTAATTTTAAATTTGTGTTTGAATGTGTAGAATGGCACTGAAGTGCTGACTTTTCATAGTTGTTGCTTGATAATGAAGTTAAATAAAATTACACATAGGAGACATTGAACAAATATTACAGTCTTTTTGTTTGCTTTCTATAGGAATCTGGTCACCTGCACACAGCCAGTTAAGGGCAAAGTATTTTGTTTAACTTTAATAACACTATTAATTTTGAACTTTCCTAGCTTTGCCTAGGAAAATCGTTCAATGACAGTAAGAAAAATTTGTCATGAGGTTAATGTACATCTTTGCAAGAGTCTTAGAAGGCATCTCTGCCATATGTTTTGCCATTCTTCAACGGCACAATCATGGCTTACTGCAGCCTTGAACTGGGCTTAAGCAATCCTCTGTCCTCAGCCTTCTGAGTATCTGGGACTATAGGTGCATACCACCATACCTGGCTAATTTATGTTTGGCCTTTCTCCTCTTTGCCAACGTTAAGGGGGGAAAGTCTTTGCAAACTCTTTTTTTTTTTTTTTAAGTTGGAGTCTCACTCTGTCACCCAGACTGGAGTGCAGTGACTGCTCCTGGCCACCGCAGCCTCGACCTGCTGGGCTCCGGTGATCCTTCCGCCTCAGCCTTCCAAGTAGCTAGAACTACAGGCGCGCACTACCATGCCCCGCTAATTTTTTTATTTATTGTAGAGATGAGGTCTCGCCAAGTTGCCCAGGCGGGTCTCGAACCCTCGGGCTCAAGCAATCCACTCACCTCAGCCTCCCAAAGCATGGGATTACAGGCTGAGCCACTGAGCCCAGCTAACTCTTTTTTTTAAAAACATGATTATCTTTATATCTAGTCCTTAGTATTAACTTTTTGTCTGATGACTTTTCTCTACTTTAGTTGTTTTTACTCATGCCTTCAAGCACTGAGACCCTACCTACTAAGTGTCCAGACATTTTCTAGTTGCTGGTATTATAAGAAAATGGTCCTAATGAGCTAGAAAGTACATTATAATTGCAAACTGTATTCTGAACAAATTTCTAGATCCTCAGAATCCCAGTTTATAGCATAATTTTTGGAGAACATTTAAACTGTATAAAAAGATTTCAAAAATAGATTTCAAGTGGTATATTGCTCTCCATATATACCTTAACTGGGACTTCTGGAAAGCACAATTTTCATCACATCTCCATATGGTTTTCTAGGCCACCTACCTCTATCATTTTGGCCATCAAGTACAAAATTAGCATGCTGAAGAATTTTGAGTATTTTGCCTGAATCTAATTACAATCCAACTTCCCTGATTTCATTTAAGTTCATCATTTCTGCTGCATCCAAAAAGTTTCTTTTTATGTGAGGGATGTGAGGGTTTTGGGGAGGAAAACACTTTTAAATATCTTTACATGTAAATTCCTTTTTAAAGGAAATCCTTACACTGAGAGTTAATATCTAAAGCTATCCATTGTTATCATTTTCTTGGCTACAGTGTGGTGGATTCTTTTCAGAATTTCAATAGGGAAAGCTGTGGTCACCATCTTATCTAGCATATTGGAGTATGTACTTCCTCAGTTAGCTGAGAAAGTATCAAGTAAGGGAGGAAAAACTCCATTACAACAAAAAAATGAACATGCCGAGGATAGTAGATTAGCAAAGACAAAAACTAAATAAACATACAGTTGAATGTTCTGTAACATTCAACAGTGTCTTCCATCTTTTTTCTAGACATCTTTAGCTTTGAAAACCTGAAAGTTATTGCTTTGATTGAATTTTATTTTTCATGGTTCAAAGCTAGCATCCATCTAGTTTTATTGGTTGTTTGACCTCATTCTTAACACCCACCTTTCCTTGAAAGCTATTAAAATTAGCTTCACACCCCTTCCAGAATCAAGTCCCTTCTCTTAATTTGTTCATAGCCCTTGTCTCTTAAATGACCTTGTTTCACTTTTTCTTTGAAGGCCATCTTCTGTATGGTAACTATGATTGTTAAGATATTCTCCAAAGATTTGTACCTTGATTCATTTCTGTTCAAAACTACTGACTGTTTTTGAGCACCTTTAAGAATTAAAAATTAATTGATTTAAGATTAAATTGTGAGTCTTTACTATGGATGCTCAAAAAACATCTGGGCTGTCATTTATGATTATTCTAGTCATGATGGAAGGAGTTTTGTTGTGAGAGAAGGATCTGAACTTTCTTCTTTGATCTTCTGCTTACTTGCTTTGTGGTCATGGGTAAAACACAACATCTTTGAGCTTGGTTTCATATTTGTAAGTGAAAGAGTTCAGAGTACCTTGGGAAGAGCACATGCAAATGTCCTTAGGGGTCAGATTGATAACTTTATTAGTTTGCTATGGCAACCATAACAAAATGACACAGACTAAATGGCATAAACAACAAAAAATTAAATTTCTCATAGGTCTGGAGGCTGAACGTCCAAGATCAAGGTGTTTCTTGGTGATCCTTCTCTCACAAGTTTGGTTTCATCTGAAACCTCTCTTTGGCTTAAGGTAGCTTATTTATTGCCTCTTCAGTGGTTATCCCTCTCTGCAAGGTGTCCCTGGTGTCTCTCTGTCTTAATCTCTTATGGGAACCAGTCAGATTAGGGCCTACCCTAATGGTCTCATTTTAATTTACTTAATTCTGTAAAGGGTCCTTATCCACATACAGTCATGTTCTGAGGTACTTCCTTGGGGTTAGGGCATCAGCATATGGATTTTGGAAGAACGTAGTTCAGTTCTTAACAGTTACCTAAATATATCAGGCAGCCTGGTCTAGCATAGAGAAGACTTTGTCCTCATCTTTATATCTGCAAATATGACTAAGACCCAAGTTAGTCTTGACACATGTTGCTGACTCTCATGAGTCTTCGAGTGTTTGAAGAGGCTTAAGTAACTTATAAATTCAATTCATAGCTGCCATAGGATTGTAGAATTCTCTTCATTTAGGCCAGGCTCGGTGGCTCAGCCTGTAATCCCACGCTTTGGGAGGCTGAAGTGAGTGAATTGCCTGAGCTGGCGGGTTTGAGACCTACCTGGGCAACTTAGCAAGACCTCATCTCTACAATAAATCAAAAAAATTAGCCGGGCGTGGTAGTGCGCACCTGTAGTTCTGGCTACTTGGAAGGCTGAGGCGGAAGGATCGCTGGAGCCCAGCAGGTCGAGGTTGCAGTGGCCGGGAGTGGCCACTGCACTCCAATCTGGGCAACTGAGTGAGACTGCAACTCAAAAAACAAAAATAACAAAAAAAGAATTCTCTTCATTTGATTTTTAATGAGTAATTTTGAAAGAAATTGTATGTGCAGTGACATCATATGCTTTATTGTTGGAACCAAGCAGTCAAACAGATTAACTACATTAGCAACTTCATCAAATATACATAATCTTTATCAGAGTAATCTTCCCCCTTAAATCTCTGTCTAAGGAAAAGTCTTAAAGGAAGAGCAAAGCTTTGTGCCTAAAGATATTCACTGTAGCATGGTCTCTCAGAAAAAGTAGGAACAGTCTAAATAGCCAGAAACAGGAGAATAGTCAACATGTTCAGGTGGCAAAACTTATAGAACTCACTCTACATGAAAGTATTTAAATGCTGTCATTTTAATCTGGGATAATTCTCTTAGTATAAAGTATATATATGTATGTCTTCTAAAATTAAGCATACATGCATACCAGATATAAACATTTAGTCAAATTAAGCATTATTTATTGTTTCTAGCTATTTATATCAATAGTAGTTTGATACTTGTTCATTGATTTATTGATATTTGATTCAAGTGGTCTTTTTTCTTTATTTTTAAAATTTTTTTCCCCTCATAAATTTCTGCTCATCTTGTTATCAAGTTGTCTTTATTATTAAGGAAAATCTACGGGGGGAGGGAGGAACTCCCAAACAGAGACTATTCTATTTACTAACTTAATTTTTGTTAACATAATTATTTTAAGTAGTGATGAGGATACTTTTTCTATATTCTGTTTCAAAAGTACCAGAATTCTAGAAAAGCATAAAGTGAGACCTACTGAAATGCATCATCAAAGTCTATTAAGTCTAATTTCAAATAATGATACAATTTTTGGGGGGGATAACATGTAATTCTAAATGTAATATTAGGGTTTTCACAACAGTCATCTGAAGGTTGCTATTGACTTTTTATCTATTGTTAATAATGATTTTCATTTCTCTTCCAGAGGAGCTGTCTCCTACCCTGTGCTCATTCCTACATAATGTATACTTCCACATTTCCTTTGGTTGACTCCATTGAGTAGGTGCAATGTGGATGTGAGTGTGAAGTATTTTAATAGTGCAATTTGGTTTTTCATGGTCCTTAACTCTAGAAGGAACTCAACGTACTTATTAGGTTTCTGACGTTGCTGTATTGCAGATACTGCTGAAGGCTTCCTCTGCCATGGGCTGCCATTTTTGTTTGCTTGTTGTAGAGTAGAATAACAAACCACATCAAATCAGAACCTTGACACGGATGTAGCCAGCCATGGTTGTTATCCAAATGTGTTTTATGTTTGAGCTTTCGTTGAACTGATTTTCAGAAATCCTGTTTTTTTAAAATTTCCTGTTTGCATTTCTGTGTCAAAGTGAAGGATTTGGAATCAGAAAAGGAATAATTTCTAAGTTGGTACCAAATGATGTTTCCAGGACTGGTTTGTAGGATCAGATGTGGGTTTTTCAAATTGGAACCTTTTCTAATGGGCCCCTGGGAAATGTCTTAGCTAAATTGCAACAGTGACTGGTGAAGTCGATCGAGGTAAATTGCTCCCATTGCTGAGGGTTCAGAAACCAGGCAGTCGAAGCTAAAATTCCAGGGGAAATCGGGCAGAACTATTGCAGATGGTTTCCCCCATGAATAGAGAAGGGGGTTGGTATTGCTGTTGATGAATGGAAGGAGATTAAAGTCTGATTTTTGCAATGAATTGGAAACATGCTCTTTGGGAGACTAAAGAGAAATTTATGAGAAGACCATCAGAATCAGTTAGGTGATTATTTTCAATATTGGCTACAAATGACATCTAAGAACACACCGTGACACCGTTGGACTCTAAAGGTTTGTATTAGAAAAGTATCAAGAGACTTCTTGTGGTGTTTACCCTCAGTGAGCTCAGAGACTGAGGGACTGCCCAGGATCTTTTGAATTTCTATTTAGCAATCAACTACTGAGCATTTTTCACTTGTATTTTTAAAAAAATGAACCTTGTTGGTTTTGACTGTTTGTGGTGGTATGTTAGAATATTCACACACCCATTATAGGATCTATCCTAGCCAGGCTCGGTGGCTCAGCCTGTAATCCCAGCACTTTGGGATGCTGAGGTGTGTGGATTGCCTGAGCCCGCGGGTTCGAGACCCGGGAGCAGCCACTGCACTCCAGTCTGGGCGACAGAGTGAGACTCCAACTCAAAAAAAAAAGAAAAAGATCTATCCTAACGTATCACCACAAACCAACAAGTCAAAACTAACAAGTATTTGTGATTGACATTATGGTGACCTTGGTTATGTCTCACTTAGACATCTACTTTGTGTTTAAGGCAGTCCCTTAAGCTCTGTGGAAAATGAGAATAATAAAATATCACAGAATTGTGTAGTGACAGTAGGTCTTTTGTAGTTGGTAAAACTTGATACTAACATCTGTCTGTCCATTTTTCTCAATCTCTGGTAAGTGCAGAAAGTACTGAATTAAGGACCAAGCTTTAAATCCTTCAATTAAAGATTTCAAGGCTGAGGCTTGGAGAGAATTTATTGTGTTTAAGCTCTCTGTGACTCTTGGAAATTCTTCCTTTGTAGAAGTTTTAGAAGATCAAGCCTTTCATTTTCCAAGGAGTATAGAGGATTGAGCTGTTGAGACTTGTGTAACCATTACTTGTGTGGACTGAATGTCATGTAATTAATAGGTTTGCAGCATTTGCATACCCATTATAAGGTCATATTTTGGTCAATTTTTCATTCTTCCTTCTTCATCTGTAAACATTTAGATGTTTATTCAGTGTTCACATTTTATTTATTTATTTATTCATTTTTTAAAATGTATTTATGAGTTGGAGTCTCACTCTGTCACCCAGGCTGGAGTGCAGTGGCATGCTCATGGCCACCTCAGCATCAACCAGCTGGGCTTAGGGGATCCTTCCGCCTCAGCCTTCCAAGTAACTGGAACTACAGGCACACTCTACCACACCCAGCTAATTTATTTTTATTTTTATTGTAGAGATGAGGTCTCACCAAGTTGCCCAGGCTGTTCTCAAACCCATGGGCTCAGGCAATCCCCTCACCTCAGCCTCCCAAATTGCCGGGATTATATGCTTGAGTCAGTTGCCTCGCCCAACCCTAGCATTCACATTTTAATATTACTTGGATGAACTTGGCATCATATGATTAGAAAATCAAAATTCATGTTTGATGCCTGTTTTGATCTGAAGGTGTCCCCCAAACTCATGTGCTGGAAGTTTAATCTCCAATGTTAACAGTGCTAAGAGATAGGGTTTTTGGGGGGAGTTTTAAGGTCATGAGGGCTCTACTGTTATGAACGAATTAGTGCCCATGTATAAGGTCTTTTTGGAGGAACTTTGGTCTCTGTCTGCTTTGTGTGGACACAGCATTCTTCCCCTTGGGAGGATGCAGCAACAAGGTGTCATCTTGGAAGCAGAGATGAGGCTTTTCCGAAATCCCACTGGTGCCCTGATCTTGAACTCCCAGCTTCCAGGACTGTGAGAAAAAAATTTTCGTTCTTCATAAATTACCCAGTCTCATGTATTCTGTTATAGCAGCACAAATGAACTAAAGCAATACCAAAGGCGAGAATTGCCATAGATTTGCTATGATGAGATCAACTTTTTGCCTTCCGAAAGTTAAGGCTGTAGATTTTTGATGGGTGGATTTTTGTTGTATGGACTCTCGCTATTTGATAGTTTTTTTCTTATTGTCTCCCAGAATTGTTCTTGCCAAACATTTGATGCAACTAAATATTTTCCTGTTTTCCCCACCACTGTTCATATCTAATTTAAGCTAGTTCCTCCAGGCTCTAGTGCCTGTGTTTTGTGGTTTGTAAAGTGCTGTGTACTTTTATAGCTTCTATAAATAACAAAATACAGCTCATGGCAGTAACACTGTGGCACCCTAGATGTTTAGAGATAGCATGTGTTAGAAAGATGAGGGTAGAGAGAGACATATATCAAGGGTACAAAATGTCTAGTATGCAAAACTAGGCGTCACGACTCTGGGTTTTATGTTGCTTCTGATTTTGGTTTGTTTGTTAGTAGGTAACATCCCTTTATCTTTGGGACATTTTATACATAGAAACTAGGTGTGGTGCTGTTCCCCTCTTTTCTCACTGCCGCTTCCTTATCTCTTCCTCCCATCTAATGTAGTAGAGAAGAAGAGGAGAAAGGATGATTCACAGTATGATAAGATTTCCAACCAGATGCTTGCATACTGGGGCCCAGCTTCCTATCCTGGTCTTCCTGTTTTTTTTCAGCGGATCACCACAGCTGCCTTCTTATATTTGGGAGATGTTAAGCTAGGAGCTAGAAGCTATTTCTATTAGCCCTGTCAATATAGTTTGATAAAATGCAAATGTCTTTAAAATGGTAGATTTCCAATTAAAAGGCTCCAGCAGGGAGTCTGTTTGGATAATGAAAGTGATTAAGAAGTTTCTATTTTTTTCCATTGGTATGAATGTTCAGCTAAAATAGCTTAGCTTTTTGTCTGTAATTGGACTCTGCTAATGAGGTTCTAGTAACTCTTGGGTTCTAATAATGATTGTAACAGATCTGTTAGTTCTCTTTGGTGGTCAATGCTGGGGACCAGAAGAACAGTTTCCCGATGGTGGTGTCAAGAAAGGATCTTAATGCCACCCTTCTCCTTTTCTCTCTCGTTCTAATAAATCAACAGAAGTAAATGTTTTTTTTCTTTAGTTTTGTAATCTAGGTATATCCTAGGTCTGAGTAAAGCAAAATGTGTATGGTTTATCAGTGCTTATGTTTGGAATTGTCCTCAAAACCTACAATTTATAAAAGGCCTTGAAACCCTGGTTTTGGTGTGGAAAGAGGAGATGCAGAGTAAACCCATCCACAGAATTAATTAAAGACTAGGTACCATCTGAAACCTAATTTCTAGAACGTTCCTTCATTTAACCCCTTTCCATACATATCTAGGTGCCCCAAGGAACAGCATGGAAGAGGATTTTCTGGTAAAAATGGACTGGGCAGTTGAATATGCTATAGCTCCTCAGCCAACATAACCTGGACATGGATTGAGCTAGAATAGTTGGCAGGGCTGGGCTGCCATGGCTATCTCTCAGCACCTCCTTAACAGCTCATCACCTCCATCTTTATTAGAGCCAGTGTTGGTGTTCTCTAATTTTAATGGAGGTCTGTCTTCTCACTGACTGTTATTCTGTCTTGTTCTTTGTTCATTCTCAAAGAACCTTATGCTTTTCCCCTACAACAAACTTCTGAGCAGAGTGTGCCTCACTAGTAGGAGAGGATTACAAAGGGATTGGAGAGGCAAATGACTGTTTGGGTGTGCTCAGTGACTCAGAATGGTCACCGCGCTTGCTTTCTGATATAGGTTCTTAAGCTCTTGATTCATGATTGTGGCCTTGTCTGTGTAGCCATCTGAATGGAATCATTGAGGACTATTATAGAACAGAGATCTTGCTAGTTAAGGAATATTTTCAAATGAAAGGATAAAACTGACTAAAAATTTGGAGATGTTGAGTCTGTGTGAATATTCTTGTGGTTAGAAGAGCCATTTTTCTCTGGTTTCAAACTTGTATAGGTGGTGTGCATATTATCTGTAGCTAATAAAAATAGAGGAGTTCTGGTTTTTTATTTAAATATCAGAATGACAAGTTCCAGGAGAGTTGTATCTTGCTGGGGAGTAGAGTTTAAGGTCAGTATGAGATGAAAATTGTATATAGTGAAAATTACCCTTGAAAATCCATTTGGTGTCATTTTGCTCAGATTGAAGTGCTTTAGAATGCTCAGATGCATTGTCTAGGATCAGGAACAGTTTATAGTCCAGTTTGTTCTCTTTTGAGTGGAATTAGGAGGGGACAGGGCTGGATAGATAGCTGGCAGTATTTAATGTTATTTCCTCCCCTCCTCCATCCCTCCCTCACCATCTTTCTTTCTGAGAGAATGCAGCTGTATACTAGTAAGTTAAATATTTGTATGACAAATTCTTTGTCTTCATTGCACTTCTGGAGTTTATAATGAATTGCCCCTGGAGAAGTTAATACCATATGATTTGTGTAGGTGTTAGGAGGCTGAACTGGGAATAGGCCAAGTCTTGATATGCTAGTGAAAATGTGCCATCTTCAGACAGATTAAGAGTGGTCAAGAGAGAGAGACAAATCCCAGAAGCATTCAGTAGAATGTGTTTTAGAAGTGACAGTGCTAAACTCTCTTTTCTCAGGGTGGTGACTAATCAGAAGCCAGGGCTGTCTGTCCCCAGGTCAGGGAGATGGATGCTCATCTTGCCCACAGGGCAGGACGTAAAAATATTTGCCTAGCTGTGTTGAATTCTTGGTGCCATTTCATGGTGACTTCTACCTAAAGTATTGAGTTACTGCTGAATTCAGAGTACTCTTTTGGTTTCTCTATAGCAACCTGTTCAATTAATTCTGGTTGCCTATTTTTCTGGCAGTCCCTCCTGGTATCTCTTTTGTTAGGTGTATTCTGACTAGCTTTCCTTCCTCATTCATGTCCTTTGGTTCCATGTATCTTGTTTCTGAGTGGGGTTCTTTTAAATGTGTCTTTTCCTTGTACAATGTTGATATAATCTTTTTTAAAATCGAAGGGTATGTGTGTGTGGGTCGTTAATATAGAATTCCATATATATATGTTTATTTAGCTTTTCCTTCCTTTCCTTTACAAAGGCGGCTGTATTAAGCAGAACAGTGCCCTTCTGTAGCCCACTGCTGGAGTGTGCATTGCTTAATCCTCTATTGCTTTTTAAACTATCAGCCTGTAATGAATTAAATAGTTTTGACTCTTCCTGATAAGGATATTTATGGGTCAGGCTGGCAGAATTCCACAGAAGCACATTAGTGTCTCCTTTGAGTTGATGCATTCATGTAGAGGCATCCTTCTGAATGGAGGGAAATGGAAATGCCTTGGGACCTCTTGCTGCCACCTAGCCTGCCAGCTTTGTGCCACTTACTGTCACCAGTGTGCTAGGTGGCAGGCTGCGGATACCAGTATACAGAAGGCCGTAAGTCCACAGAATTATGTGCATTCATTGCTCAGATATTTCTTGTACCATGTTAGCTACCGAAGAGTGTGGATATAAAGATGTTTCTGCAAGTAAATGGAGGTGGTGGGTGGGTGAGTCAGGATAAAATACAAATAAATGCAGTGCTAGGTAGAATCCATGTTTTGGGAGAAGCAAAATACCACAGAGGTTCGGAGGTAGAAAGAAATGTAAGGGTTGGGGAATTTCATAGTTTGATAGTGCTATAACTGGTAGCAGTGATAAACAGCACATGCCATTTTGCATGTTTACCCTGTGCCAGGTGCTGAGCTGAGAGCTGTTCTTGCACTTCTAGTTGGTTGCCCACAAAGTTAAATCCCTATGAGGTATGGGTTTTATTATCTTGATTTTGCATGTCTGGAAACTGAGGCTTGGAAAGGTGAAGTTACTTGCACAAGGTCAAACTGTAAGTGGAATCTTTAGACCTGGCCCAAAGACTATACTTGTAGCCACTCCATCATATTCTTTAAATTTTCTTGATTTTCAATTCAGTGCCTTATCTAGGTCACCAGTTCTTTCGATTAAAAAAATGTGGTGAAATGAATGTGTTGAGTAATTTGTGTTGTGCTGAATGCTTATTGCTATTTCATGCTATACACTTAATTGCTTCTATATGCTTATTGCTTAATTACATAAAATGCAGTAGTCCCTTTATCGTCTTTTTGCAAAAGTGCCCCTTATTTACTGTGGTTTAGGCAGACCAAAAAGCAAGAGCGTATGCTAATTTTTTATTTTGGTGGCCAGAGTTCTTCTTGGTAATCTTTTCTTTATGAGTGCACTGATATCTCATTGGTCAAAGCATGTGTCTAGTCAGACTGCAACTATTCAGCATGGAAACATCAAACAGATGTCACTGTGTAGCATCTTTCCCAGGCACCAGGATGACATCTGGACTCAGTATTTTGGTATAAGAGAAATGGTTCTTACTAATCGTGTTGTCACAGGATCATACATCAAACAGAGCTGGGGGCTGTGTGTCTCTGCCAGTTGCCTTCTGATCATTATTCACCCTGAGTTAATGCAAAGAAAATGATCAGCTTGGGGGCCACAGGCTAATTCATGACATACTTATACTATTGGTTTTCCAAGGAACCAAATTTAAGGCCTTTGTTTTCCATAGATTAGAAAAATGACATGAATGGATGATGTTTGGCCAACCTGTAAGCTAGTTAGATACCTTCTGTGCTAATGTTCCTCCAGTTGGTTAGCATGGTATACACCTAACTATTTGAGGTCTACTTGCAGATACACTGATTATAAGTACAAATCATATAGAATGAATGTAAATGGTAGGATTAACTATGAAGTAGTTTTTGCCTTTATGATTTTCCAATTTTGATAGATTAAAAAAAAAAAAAACCTGCCTTCCTGTCCTTATTGGAGATATACCACATTTTTTTTTAATTCTTAAAAAGCAGCCCTCCCACCAATTTAACATCAGTGAAAACTCGGTTAGAGTTAATGCTGTAAACATTTACCAAGATAAAGAGCAGTTACTACATCCTTGAATCTTACAGGATCAGAACTGGAGGAAGCTATGAAACTATGTGTCTTTTCTCACTAGTCAAATTTAGATTTAAGTCCCTCAGATGAATGCTCCTCTTCCATGTGAACAAAGACTTAGAATTTCCTCACCCATTCTGTAAGATTTTTCTATGCTCGCAAAACTTTTAGTGTAGATTGTGGTTTGTGTCTTCAGTTCTAGAGAGAGAATCCTTCTTACTACCTTTAAAAATACACATACACACACACAATATCTGTTATTTTCCTCCTCTTATACATGGTAATTTTTAGGGTTTGGAGAAATGGATTGTATCAGATCTGGTATTTATTTATACCAGATCTAGTCTACTCCTAAAGCATAGCCATATTGCTTATTGTCAGAAATTATCAAAAAATATTTCCCTAGTAGCTCATCTGTGCCAACACAATACAGAATGTTAAAAGGGTTTAGTTAGAGGACCATTTTTACACTTGTTTACATGCTGCCTAAAAGCAAGCAAATTATGAAACATGTAGTTTCTGGGGTTTTTTTTTACACTAAAATAAAATTTTTTTTTTTTTTTTTTGAGTTGGAGTTTTACTCTGTTGCACAGACTGGAATGCAGTGGCACAATCACAGTTCACTGCAGCCTCTAACTCCTAGTCTCAAGCAATCTTCTCACCCAGCCCCCAATTTTTTTTTTTAATTACCAAGAAATATACTAAACAAACATATCCAGCATTTCCAAACATATGGATATGCTTGGAAACAGATCATATGAACCAGGGACATTTATTTGGTACATTTGCTTTGGTATTAGAATAAACCCTCAGTCATCTGTCACCAAATGTCAATCTCTGAGGGAGTTTGATTCTCAGATGATTAATAGCTCTGTATTCAGTTACTCCTTTTGGATATAATAGGTATAATTATTCAATATCAATTAATATAAATATATTTCACTATTTAATAATGAAACATTTTTTTTTCCATTTGAAAATTTAGAAAAAGCATACCACATTTTATTTTCCATGTTTTTTATGCTAATTTTATTTGATTGGCACACACCAAATGGAGAAGCCATAGTGAAAGCCTTTTTTCTTAGCCCTGAACTAAGGGGACATTCTAACCTTAGTGTTGTCTACATATGTAAATAAGTATATATACAAAAGCAGTATCTCACGCCCCAAAATTAAAACAGTTTTGTTGAGAATGAAACTACTTATTAATCAGAGGTAGTTAGGCTGAAATAAGAGTTGGGATGTTTGTTGAAACATAATTGTTAAATTAGAAAAAAATGGAAAAGGAAACTAGTTTTTGCTTTTTGTCAGCCATTTTGAGGTTTCTTGATTCCATGTGAAATGGCTGTCACTGTATGTAGAAGTGAGCAACCTAACTCCCCCTCTTTCTCATTGCTTCCTGGAAGAGAATCTGTAGGTTGAATTGTGTTCCCTCAAAAGATATGTTAAAATCCTGCCTGGGCATGTGACATTATTTGGGCTGTATAACAACATTTCCATCATGGACAAATCACATATACTCATATACAATGGTGGTCCCTTAAGATTATAATGGAGGTGAACATTCTATTACCCAGTAATGTCATAGCTATTATAGTGTCATACCCCAACCCGTTACTCATATGTTTGTAGTGATGCTGGTGTAAACAAACTTACGTGCTGACAGTCATATAAAAGTATAGCACATACACTTAGGTACAAAACATGATACTTGATAATCGGCCGGGCATGGTGGTTCTAGCCTGTAATCTCCCAACACTTTGGGAGGCTGAGACAAGAGGATTGCCTGAGACCAGGGTTTCAAAACGAGCCTGGACAACTTGGCAAGACCTCATCTCTACAATAAATCAAAAAATTAGCTGGGTGTGGTGGCTCATACCTGTAGTTCCAGCTACTTGGAAAGATGAAGCAGAAGGATCACCTAAGCCCAGCAGGTCGAGGCTGCAGTGGTGGCCGTGAGCATGGCACTGCACTCCTGCCTAGGTGACAGAGTGAGACTCCTACTCAAAAAAACCCAAAAAACTTAATAATAATAAGCTACCGTGTTACTGGTTTATGTTCTTATTACATTATACCTTTTTTCCATTATCTTACAGTGTACTCCTTCTACCTATAAAAAAAGTTAACTGTAGAACAGCCTAAGACAGTCTCTTCAAGAGGTATTCCAGAAGAAGGCATTGTTACCATAGGAGATGGATGGTATGGTATGATTGCCCATGGAGACCTTCCAGGGGAACAAGATGTGTAGGTGGAAGACAGAGATGTCGATGGTCCTGACCTTGTGTAGGGCCTAGTTTAATATGCATGTTTGTGTCTTAGTTTTAAGCAAACATGCTTTAAAAATAAAATACGGCAAAAATAGAATGAAGCTGATAGAATAAGGGCATAAAGAAAGAAAATGTCAGGCACAGCGGCTCATACCTATAATCCCAGCACTTTGAGAAGCCGAGGTGACAGGATTGCCTGAGCTCACGGGTTCGAGACCATCCTGGGCAACTTGGCGGGACCTCACCTCTACAATAAACCAAAAAATTAGCCGGGTGTGGTGACTTGTGCCTGTAGTTCCAACTACTTGAAAGGCTGAAGCGGATGGATCACCTGAACCTGGCAGGTTGAGGCTGCGGTGGCCGTGAGTGTGCCATTGCACTCCAGCCTGGGTGACAGAGTGAGACTCCAACTCAGAAAAAAAAAAGAAAGAAAATACTTTTGTACAGCTGTACAATGCATATTTGAAGCTAGGTGTTATTATAACAAGCCAAAAAAGTTTTCTAAAAATTGAAACTTTATAAAGTAAAAAAGTTATAGTAAACTAAGGCTGATTTATTATTGAAGAGATTTCGGTGAAGAGGAATAATTCTGAGTCTTAACCCAATTTTTTGAGACCTTGCCTGCAAGGCTAAATAGTTGTGAAAAAATAAAAGAAAAATATTTTAAATAAATTTAGTGTACAGTGTCAACAAAGTCTACAGGAGCGTACAGTAGTGACTTAGACCTTCACTTCACATGCCATTCACTCACTGACTCACCCAAAACAACTTCCCTTGTTGCTCCATTCATGGAACAGCTGTCTTCATGGTGAGTGTCCTGTATGGATGTAGTACTGTTTATCCCTAATAAAGAATTTTTACTGTACCTTTTCTGTGTTTAAAAACACAAATGCTTACCGTTGTGTTCCAATTGCCCACATTCTTCATTACTGTAGTGTCTTGGCTTTGCAGTTATAGTCTAGTTCAGATGTGTCATGGCTGGTGTTTTCATAAGATTAAGTTAGGACCTAGAGATACACACAGGGAAGAGAGCTGTGTGATTTATGGTGGCAGAGATTAGAATGATACAACTGCAAGCCAAGGAATGTCAAAGACTGCCGGCAATGACCCAAATCTAGTAGAGACAAGGACGTATTATTCCATAGAGCCTTTAAGAGGGAGCATGGTCCTGTCAGCACCCTAATTTCTGACTTCTGGCTTTGAACTATACAGGAACAAATTCCTATTGTTTTAAACCACCCAATTTGTGGTAGTTTGTTATGGCAGCCCTCGAGTAACCCCCTTTATTACAGTTTACATTTTGTGATTAAGAATGACTTCCCTTTTTATAACAACTACATCAACAACAGTAAACAAACAAACAAAAAATCACAGGGTCTTTAAGTAGACATCAGAGTTTGTCAAGGGTGTTCATTTGGATTTCCAGAATATTGCTTTGAAAGTTTCACTTGCTCATAAGAGAACTGGCATTTCTGGAAATTGTTATACTGGGCTGATTTCTGAACATTGTTGTCCTTTCTGTGCACAAGATTTCCCTTCATGCTTTACCTGCCCCTGGGAGTTGTCTTGGTTGCATGTTTTCCTAAGCACCTGCCCTTTCCCAAGCATCTTCCTAAGTATATTCTCTCATGTTGGTGCTAGTGAGACTTGCTTGACAGTAATTAAGTGTAGAACAGAGGTACACACCTCAGCAGTTGTGTAGTCTCTAATCTCTCAAATACGTTTTCTTATGGTCATGGCTAGTCTCTCTTTCACCCACTGTTTATAGTAAGAAAGAATGGCCCCTAAGTTTTAATTAACTGTGTGTGTCAAACTTAAAATCCTAATAGATATTTAAGCAAAACTCCAAAGACCTTAACAAACTTTCTTTAGGTAGATTTCTCTAAACTTCCAGTGATTATGGCCAGTATATACAGGTTACTTTTTGTATTCTGATATTTACAACTGTTCACACACCACCTGTTTTTACAAACAGCTTTATTGGAATATAATTGATATGCAAGAAAACCCCACATATTTAAAGTAGACAATGGTAAGTTTTGAAAAGTGCATATAACCATGAAGCCATCACTACAAATAAGACAGTGAACATACTCTTGACTCCCAAGAAGTTTTGTGTGTGTGTGTGTGTGTGTGTATGTGTGTGTGTGTGCCTATCTCTATTGGAGTCTCACTCTGTTGCCCAGAGTTACATGTTACATGTGCTAGAGTTTTATATAAATGAAAGTATACAGTAGTGCTCTTTTTTAAATAAATAAAAACGACTTCTTTCCCTCAGCATAATAATTTAGAGATTCGCCCTTGTAGTTTTAATAAATAGTCATTTCTTTCTTTCTTTTTTTTTTTTTTTTTTTTTGAGTTGGAGTCTCACTCTGTCGCCCAGACTGGAGTGCAGTGGCACACTCCTGGCCACTGTAGCTCGACCTGCTGGGCTCCGGCGATCCTTCCGCCTCAGTCTTCCAAGTAGCTGGAATTACAGGCACGCGCTACCACGCCCGGCTAATTTTTGATTTATTGTAGAGATGAGGTCTCGCCAAGTTGCCTAGGCGAGTCTCGAACCCGTGGGGTCAGGCAATTCACTCACCTTGGCCTCCCAAAGCATGGGATTACAGGCTGAGCCACCAAGCCTGGCCTTCTTTCTTTTTTTTTGAGTCAGAGTCTCACTCTGTCGCCCAGACTGGAGTACAGTGGCACGCTCACAGCCACCCCAGCATGGACCTGCTGGGCTCCGGCAAACCTTTCGCCTC